>OX328129.1:48048717-48113717 GCA_946811695.1 Gonocerus acuteangulatus
CTGAATCAAACGCAAACAATGATTTATAAATCTTTTATTCTATTTATTTATTTGGTAAAGAGCCCGCAACTGGGCGATTTGCTCTATAAACATTTAGGGTGCAAACAATATAAAAGAACTATAACATCAAAAGGGGGTCTCCCGTGGTCTAGTGGCTAGCGCGCTAGATTCATAAGCGGGAGATGGTGGGTTCGATCCCCACCGGCGCCAGAAATTTTCTCATCTCAGGGCTCGCTGAGAAAATTCCTGGCTGCACTCTGGATGTCCGGCGCTAATAGCCACGATTTGTTGATGCGCCGTAAAAAAAAAAAAAAAAAAAAAAAAAAAAAAAAAAAAAAAAAAAAAAAAAAAAACATCAAAAGTTAAAACATTTAAATAAACAAATTAAATTATCAAAATTCATACGATATGAATAAAAAAAAAAAAAAAAAAAAAAAAAATATATATATCTTAAAATATTTTGATTTTTATATATTCTTTCATACATATATTTTCATTTTTCTATATTTCGTCATTTTTAAATCATAGAATGAAACCATAAAACATGAATATCAAACATGCGAAACAGGACACTCCGGGGTTTTTATGTACCCAAAATTATTGATTCTTCCATTTAGCACGGAATTTATCAGTGTGACATATCACACTCCAATTGCCACGATTTCCGAACCGTTTTCTACATATTAAAGATAGATATCTTATTTTGTCTGCAAAAATTTCTTCTACTCCAAACGTAACTCAATTTTAAATATCACAGTTGGTATGAATTTAAAACGCTTGAAAAAATTATCCATTCCGTCGAGTGGAGTATCCGAAATAAAAATTACAGTTTTATTCAAATCTTCTCAGAAGAAATTAAATATTTATTTATTGAGAGTTCAAAAGGTGATTTACTCTTTAAGTTTATATATATATATATATATATATATATATATATATATATATACAACAATATATATTTCTTATACTATAGAAGCTATAAACTAAGAAATCAAAGGAAAAATATATAAAAAGAGGAATGTAATATTAGAAAACATATATCATTATTTATGAAAACAAAATAAATAAAACTTAAATAAATAAAAAATAACAATAATAAAAATTAAAATATAGAGAAGATTTCTAAAATTTTGGAACTTATTTTTAAATATTTTAGAATACTTACTTGTTTTGGATAAAAAATAATTTTGTTTTTGCTTTTCCTGTCAATTACCCAGAGGCCTTTCACTCTTAATAACTAAGCAACCGTCAACTTCCTTATTAGGTATTAATGGTTATTAAACGTATATGTTTTCTTGATTTCTGAACGGAAATTTCATCTACTTTACGATGGTTTAATCGGATTTTATTTAAACCATAAACGTTTTTCAGCAATCACTACTTACTCGTAGACAAACCTGACCGACATAAAAAAAAAAAAATACGAAATTTGAATTTACTCTGTTTCTGTTCGGAAGTGAACCATATTTTATCCGTTATAGCCTTTATATATATATATATATATATATATATATATATATATATATATATATATATATATATATATATATTAAGCAATCGGTATTTCTATAATGGGACATAAAACGTCTACATTTGTAATCGGCACTACCGGATTGAATCTTCGGTTCATCCTCATACGCGAGTTTCCGCACTACAGGTAGAGCAGAATCACGCTTAAAAAAAGAAGAATAGCCCACTGAATAAAACGAAGATTAATTAAGAAAAACACAAGTAGCTTAGAGCCCATTGTCCCTGAAATGTTTGTATCGAAGAGAATGAGATAAAAATAAAGGACAGGAGATCCGAGACGAGGACTGTCCTGCTATTGTAGATTGGATATAGGGAATGGATACCAAGATAGTATCTATACATAGAGATACATTAGCATAATACCACCCCATAGATAGGAAGGTAGGGTGGTCTTCTTTCTTACAGATACCTCTTACAATTATTCTTCTTCTAATTCTACAACTGGTATCTAGAAACGTCGCTGGCTTTTACACAAATGGCCAGCAATATCTTTTGATAGTGAATAGATAACCAATTAAGCAGGTAAAACATAAAAAAAAAAAAAAAAAAAAAAAAAAAAAAAAAAAAATGCTGCAATCCTTTTTATCTTCTCTTAGCCCAGACACTCCAGTCAAAGAACAGTTATAGATGGATTTTTTTGGAACAAAATTTTTGACTTCGTAACTTTGTTTGGGCTGGATAGGAGGTGAACATATCAAAAGTCCTCGTCCGTAGCCTTTGTGCCGGAGGGAGGGGGGTTTAGAAGGTCCCTTTTTTCGGGGTTTCACTTATATCTCGGAAACCCTGCGTCCGAGCGACATGACTATTCTACTACAAATGAAAGCTGGTTAAATTTCCTACAAGTTCTGTTGAATAAAGTTTTTCGAGATATCTTTAGTTTTCGAAATATCCGCTCTTGAAAGTCAGTCATTTTGGGGAAAAACACTTTTGCCGCATAATTTTTCCCCGTTATGACAGCATAACTCTTCAACGATGTACCAAAATAATAAATAACGGTTATAGGGTTGTAGAGTATTGCATTCCCTTCAATAATGTATATTACTTTGATATTTTAAGTATTTTCCTTCAAAAGTAAAAATAATTTCAGTGTTCATCGTGATATCAGAAATTTAGCGACTAATAGTCCAGGAAACTAAGAGTTATAGATTGAAATGTTTGGAACACAATTTTTAACTTCATAACTTTGTTTCGGCTAGTTAGGAGGTCAGCATATCAAAAGTCCTCACCCGTAGCCTTTTTGCGGGGGGGGAGGGGTTTAGAAGGTCTCATTTTTCGGGTTTTCACTTATATCTCGGAAACCCTCCGTCCTAGCGACATGACCACTCTATAACAAATGAAAGCTGATTCAATTTCCTACAAGTTCTATTCAATAAAGTTTTTCGAGATATCTTTAGTTTTCGAAATATCCGCTCCTGAAAGTCTGTCATTTTGGGAAGAAACACACTTTTTAGCGCGGTTCCTCCCTCCCCCATAGGGAGGAACCCCGCTTATAAAGTTGATACAATGAAACAATCCGGAAGTGCCGACAAGAAAATTTCGCGTTTCAGAACCCCTAGAGACCGAAAATAACGGTGGTTCAAATTTGTATATATATATATATATATATATATATATATATATATATTTGTCTGTTCGCTCATTTCTGGCTTTCCTGATGGTCCGATTTTGATGAAATTTGGTACGAAAATCTTTCGTCCAATTTGAAAGGTCAAGTTCGTTAACCAGCAAAATCCGCCCACTGGAAGATGGCATTTGGGGCGAAATTCGTGCAAAAAAAATCGCAACGCTTACGTTTTTGAGTTCATAAGCTTGTAAGTTCTCTTTTTATAGGCTTCTTGGGCTAGGAAAACGAATGGAACCATTTTCAAGGCGATAGCTTTAACCGTTTTCGAGAAAAATGAAAAAATAATTTTTGAATGCCGTTTTTGGTTTGGGTACTTAGAATCATGGGATTCAGTTGAAACATTTACTGCATGTTCTACTTTCATTAAAACTAATATGTTGAAATTTTGGTTGCGTTTGGAGTTAAGGAAGGGTTAGAATAAAATATTTTATTAACAGACATAAAAAAGTTTTGGTAACTTTGTATACTTTCCTTAATATCTCGAAAAAGGTTGAGAATTTGGGAAACGGAGCCATTAGAAAGCTTACTAAATGCTCTACAAAAAAGGTTCTAATGAAAGTTTTGATTAGGTGATGTCAATCGGAGAAAAAAGTGCTTAAAACTTTAAAGTAATTGATTTCGCTTATTCGAACTGTTCTTTTTGTCTTTGATTTTGATACTTAAAATTATGGGATTCAGTTGAAACATTTTCTGCATGTTTGAATTTCATCAACACTAATATGTTAAAATTTTGGTTACGTTTGGAGCTAGGGAAGGAATAGAATAAAATATTTTATTATCAGACATGAAATATTTTGGGAACTTCGTATACATTCCCTAATATCTCGAAAACGGTTAGAAATATTGGTAAACGGAGGGTTACCATGCGAAAGCTTACTAAATGTTCTACAAAAAAGAGTCTGAAACAATTTTTGATTAGGCTATGTCAATCGGATAAATAAGTGCTTAAACTTTGAAGTAATTGATTTCGTTTATTAGAACGGTTCTTTTTGTCTGTTTTTATTCCTTGTTATTTTTTAATTGCTTAAAGTTGGATAATGTATTTGACATTAAAACAGATTAATTAAAATAAGAAAAACAATTCATTGTTAAAAATATATCAGGCTGTACCGTATGAAATGTCAGTTTTGGATTTGTCGATTTCCTTCAAATGTCTTGAAACTGTCGAGGCTCCTACTCCGAGTTCTTTGGCATATTCCCTAGTGTTTTTAATTGCTTATAGTAGTCAAATGTATTTGTCAATAAAACAGGATACGTATAATTAGAATCAATATTTTGTTTGTTAGAATTCGAAGATGCCATGTGAATATCTAGATTACAGTACTGGTTTCGTTCTTTAGAATTATTCTTGGTATTCCCTATTTTCATCTGTTACCCATAGTTTTTTATTGTTAGCAGGTTTTTCTTATTGATTATAGAATATAAATCTATTTGGCTATAAAACAGGATACGTAATATTAGTGACAATATTTCGGAGATTTCTGAGCGAAATACTTTTAAGATTTTCTACCACCACGAACGGCTTTTTTCCGTTATTTTTATCCTAGATAGGCTTTATTTTGCATATTATTCTACATAATTTTTATTCAGCAGGGGATTCTGATGAAATGTCGTGTTTTTGCTGTGGATTTTAAATACGATGTGTCTAAGATTGGATAACATTAGCGAGTCTACATAGTTAAGAACCGACGACGGAGGATTACTTCTTGCTATGATTTAGTCTACATATGTATATTAACTCCAAATCTAAATCCAAAAAATAAACTTCACAACGGTTAGATACTATGAGGGAATATGGCGGTTCAATGCCCGTAGAAACAAGGGGGCCGCAGGAAATTTACCTGCTAAGAGTTAATCCTCAAGAGCTGTAAATATACCCCAGGTATCTGCCGACACAAATACAAAGCCTAGGCGGAGAGCACCCCAAAAACTCAGATCCAAACATAAATAATAAATGAAATAAATAAAATATTCATAAAGACTACTTAGTTGTAAACCGATTCATCAATTAGCAATCAATAGTTTTCAACACAGGTTATATACTAAATATTGATAAAAAGTATTTAATTAGAAAAAAGTGTCTACTCCATAGACTTAATTAGGTATATTATTCTATTGTAGTTGGGCAACTAAACTTTGTTTTATTTTGTTAAATAAAGTTTTTTTTCTTGACTCTTTATTCGTCAAGACTTTTATTTGTCCTTGTGTATGTAGATAGGTTTTATTCGGCATATTATTCTATATAGGCTATATTAGGCAGGGTATTCTACTCAATCTTGTGTACTTCTTCTAGATCCTTCTGTACATAAGCGTATATAAAAACAATTTCGGGGGGGGGGCTGAGACTATTTCCAGGGTATGGAATACTAAATATTTAGAGCTTGGAATAGTTTTAGGCAGCTAAAACGCTATTGCACGTAAAATAAAATATGTTTTATGAACTAAGTGATCTTATTTAATTTATTTTTAAGGGTTTTACGAGAAGTTCTTATCATCAATTCAAAATTTCGGGAGGGGCTGCAGACCCCTCAGCCCCCCCCCTCATATACGCCCAGGCTTCTGTATCCTCTAGAAAGGCTTTATTAGGCATATTTTGTATTGATTTATAGAGCTTTGCTTTAGAATGAGAGCCAGATTCTGTAATTTCCGCTTCTGTGTAAAAGTTAGGTACTGTCGGTGTCCCTGACGCCTTAATATCACTTTTATTCGAGATGTTCGACAGGATTTTGACAATTTTCACGAGATATATAAAACAAAATAAGTTTATTTCTTTTCTAAGCTTATCAAATGGCACTAGGGACATGAACGGAACCGCGCTAAGATGCTGCAGTTCCTGCGAGTCGGACTTTTTTTTTCTATTCTTGACCGGATATCTTTTCAACGATGAACCCAAAAAATAAATGTCGGCTATAGGGTTGTAGAGCATTCCATTCGCTTCAATAATATATATTACTTTACAATTTTATGTATTTTCTTTCAAACGTTATATAGGCACTCACATGGTCTTAGCAAAACCATGGACAAGACCTTATCTAATTGAGTTTTAATAACTGGTCAATGGGCCCAAAATTAAATATTTTGTGCTATATTATATATATCGTGCGTACTGGACGTATGAACTCACTATATTTACATAATGGAGCATATTTTGGACTATACATTGACTGGAAATGGTGAGAAATTGAAAGGTTCATTGGTCAGTTGTCGCCAGATATCACGATGAACATTAAAACTGTTTTCAGGTTTGAAGGAAAATACACAAAATAGTAAAGTTATATATATTCTTGAAGAGAATGTAATGCTCTACAACCCTATAAACGGCATTTATTTTTTGGGTTTATTGTTAAAGAGTTATTCGGTCAAAAAGAGCAAAAAGTGTGTTTTTTCCCCAAAATGGCAGACATTCAAGAGCGGATATTTCGAGAACTAATGATATCTCGAAAAACTTTATTGAATAGAACTTGTAGGAAATTGAATCAGCTTTCATTTGTTATAGAGTGGTCATGTCACTAGGATGGAGGGTGAAAAAGCTGATGTCTCTTCGTATAACTGAATAGTATTTACACCAGGCGAACAAATTAGCTTTCGTATAAGTGAATATTTCGTCTAACTGAATATCGCATAAGTGAATGATTCAATAAACAGGATTCAATAGAGTTCCGCCGGGGAACGAAAAATTCTTCGTATAACTGAATGTTTCGTATAAGTGAGTATCGTATAACTGAGACTCCACGGTATTTCTCTAAAGATCGACTCAAAAATCCCTCGCGATCGACCGTTTGAGCACCCCTACCTCTACACAGCGCCCTCATAACTTATACAATCCCTTCTCCTTTTTAGCGCGGTTCCTCCCTCCCCCATAGGGAGGAACCCCGCTTATAAGGTTGATACAATGAAACAATCCGGAAGTGCCGACTAGAAAATTTTGCGTTTCAGAACCCCTAGAAACCGAAAATAACGGTGGTTCAAATTTGTATATATATATATATGTATATATTTATTTATATATATATATATATATATATATATTTGTCTGTTCGCTCTCTAAATAGAAGACGAATGGTCCGATTTTGATGAAACTTGGTACAAAAATCTGTCGTCCAATTTGAAAGGTCAAGTTCGTTAACCAGCAAAATCCGCCCACTGGAAGATGGCGTTTGGGGCGAAATTCGCGCAGAAAAAATCGTAACGCTTACGTTTTTGAGTTCATAAGCTTGTAAGTACTCGTTTTATAGGCTTCTTGGGCTAGAAAAACGAATGAAACCATTTTCAAGGCGATAGCTTTAACCGTTTTCGAGAAAATTGGAAAAATAGTTTTTGAATACCGTTTTTGGTTTGGGTACTTAGAATAACGGGATTCAGTTGAAACATTATCTGCATGTTCTACTTTCATTAAAACTAATATGTTGAAAGTTATGTTACGTTTGGAGTTAAGGAAGGGTTAGAATAAAATATTTTATGAACAGATATGAAAAGTTTTGGAAACTTCGTATACTTTCATTAATATCTCGAACACGGTTGGGAAATCGTGGTAAGTGGATAGAAACTATTTGAAAGCTTACTAAATTCTCTACAAAAAAGATTCTAAAACTATTTTTGATTAGGTTATGTCAATCGGAGAAATAAATGCTTAAAACTTCAAATACGTCTGTTTTGTTCTTATGAACGGGTTTTTGTCGTTCTTTTTGTAATTTTTGTCTCTTTCCCTTGGTTTTTTATTGCTTTTTATTTTTGTAATTTATTATGTTAGGAAAATGTATTTGTTTGTAAAACAGTATAGGAAACATGAGACCAATTTTCTGTTGCTAGAAATAATGAAAATTTTGGGAACTTCGTATACTTTCATTAATATCTCGCAAACGGTTCAAAATCTTGGGAAGCGAAAGGTTACCATTCGAAAGCTTACTAAATGGTCTACAAAAAATGTTCTGATGAAAGTTTTAATTGGGCGATGTCAATCAGAGAAATAAGTGCTTAAACCATTAAAGTAATTGATTTCTTTTATTCTAACGTTTTTTTTGTCTGTTTTTATTCCTATTTTTTCATTGCTTATAGTTAGATAATGTATTTGACAATAAAATAGATTAATTAAAATAAGAAAAACAATTCGAACAGGTAGATATCGAAAATAGCTGTGCTTCAAATTAGAATCTATTGTTGAGTAATTATATGAATCTTTGGATAATAATTCCAATAGTTAAAATTATAACTAAATTGGAAAATATGTATTTAATAGAACTCATTAAACCTTTTACAGAGAACTCTATTTTTTATTTTAATTTTATTGATCAACAGGTCTTTGCATATATTTAAAAACTCTGTTGATATAACCTCTATATCGTTTTTGTTTGATTCAATAATAAGAAATCCTTTTTTCAATGATTTTATGTTTTTAGGCCAATCTATAATTCCTATGGGTTAATATGTTTTTTAAATTGAAGCTTTAAAGCCTCAACAGGAATATTTGTGTAATCACCCTTCACAGTTAATTTATTAGAATCATGAGTGGCCGTTTTTTTGTTACAACTAACAATCTTTGAAAACGAAGTTTGACTATCCTTGTTATTGTTATTTTCCTTCTGTTTGGCCGAGATTTTCTATTCATGATCTAATTCTCCTTGAATTTTTTGACTAGATCAAGAGCCTATTTTAAGCACTCTAAATTCCTTAATTTAATTGAGGAAGTTTATCAAGCTTGATATAATCACTTTTGGGTTAATACGGGTGGTCTATACCGAGTCGTTTGTTTGTAAACACAAAGAGCCTTCTGAGTAACGGTAAATGGCAGTAAAAGTATACGACTACCTGGAAGTAGACCCTGCATACAGAGAATTGCAATACGAGACATTCTAATTCTTCCTTTCACCAGCTCCCGTGTAACACCTTAGATCTGTTTATATTGTTAGCGCGGTTCCTCCCTCCCTTCATAGGGAGGAACCCCGCTTATAAAATTGATCTCATGAAACAATCCGGAAGTGCCGACTAGAAAATTTCGCGTTTCAGAACCCCTAGAGACCGAAAATAACGGTGGTTCAAATTTGTATATATATATTTGTCTGTTATTTGAAAGGTCAAGTTCGTTAACCAGCAAAATCCGCCCACTGGAAGATGGCGTTTGGGGCGAAATTCGCGCAAATAAAATAGCAACGCTTACATTTTTGAGTTCATATGCTTGTAAGTACTCGTTTTGTAGGCTTCTTGGCCTAGGAAAACGAATGAAACCGTTTTTAAGGCGATAGCTTTAACCGTTTTCGAGAAAATTGGGAACATAGTTGCTGAATAACGTTTTTGGTTTTGGTACATAAAATCATGGGATTCAGTTGAAACATTTTTTGCATGTTCAAATTTTATCAAAACTAATATCTTAAACCTTTGGTTACGTTTGGAGTTAAGGAAGGGTTAGAATAAAATATTTTATGAACAGACATGAAAAGTTTTGGGAACTTCGTATATTTTCATTAATATCTCGAACACGGTTGGGAAATGTTCATAAGTGGATAGAAACTATTTGAAAGCTTACTAAATTTTCTGTAGATAAATTTCTGTAGAGAATTTAGAATCTCTACAGAAAAGATTCTGAAACAAGTTTTGATTAGGTGATGTCAGTCGAAGAAATAAGTGCTTAAAACTTCAAATACGTCTGTTTAGTTCTTATGAACGGGTGTTGGTCGTTCTTTTTGTAATTTTTGTCTCTTTCCCTTAGTTTTTTATTGATTTTTATTTTTGTAATTTCTTATGTTAAGAAAATGTATTTGTGTGTAAAACAGGATAGGTAAAATGAGACCAATTGTCTATTGCTAGAAATAATGAAAAGTTTTGGGAACTTCGTATACTTTCATTAATATCTCGAAAACGGTTGAAAATCTTGGGAAGCGAAAGGTTACCATTCGAAAGCTTACTAAATGGTCTACAAAAAATGTTCTGACAAAAGTTTTAATTAGACGATGTCAATCGGAGAAATAAGTGCTTAAACCATTAAAGTAATTGATTTCGTTCATTCGAACGGTTTTTTGTCTGTTTTTATTCCTTGTTATTTCTTAATTGCTTATAGTTGGATAATGTATTTTACAATAAAACTAGTTAAGTAAAATTACAAAAAAAATTATTGTTAGAAATATAGATTTCCTAGATTCCAAGACCTTGTAACTAGCGGGACCCTTTCAAGTGTTGACCGACCCTTCCAGGTAAGATCGTAAATCAAGACCTTTCAAGACTGGTGGAACCAAAATAATAACTGCTTCTATTTTAATCTTCAGGCGATTCGCCAAAGTTGCGAAGCCTTATCAATAAATAAATATTTTAATCTTTCCAAATTAGACTAGGGATAAGAAAGGAACCGCGCTAAGATGATGCAGTTCCTGCGAGACGGACTTTTATTATGTTTCTTTGTGTATAGATATATTTTTTCCTCCCGCCCCTGATTTACCGCCTTAAGGCTGCTTCGGCAATATACCCCTATGTAAACATAGTTAATGAACGGATTAAACTATACATTTTTTCCCTCCTCCTTTTTTACCTGTCGTCGCCGGGTGAATCCTCTCCAGGTCCTGGTTGATTCATGGATACTTCTCAGTTCGATAGCCGTTCTTTATTATTTTCCTGTTCTTCTTTTATTCTTCTGATTATTGTTTTATATTAACAGATGCTCTATTTGTTTGACTTGTCAGTGGGTTTGCCTATTTAGGCGAGACATCCTCTGTGGCTATTCAGTTTTTCATTAGTAAATTTTGTGTTTCTTACTATTGTTCTTCATTTTGATTACTTTATTTATAACTATGCTTTGATCTGTCCGTGGGCAAACTCTTTTATACCTATCGAAATAATATTTTTCAGGCGGAAGGTCAATAAAAGAGAATTAACAAAGTCAATTCATTTTATTTGTATTTGCTCTACATGTTTCACACCTCAGGTGCCTCTTCAGGAGCCTATCGATATAGATTTCTGTTAAAACGATTTTAATACCTTCTTATCTATTAATTTTTATCCATTCATAAGTACCATTATATTCACCATTTTTTATTATCATCATATGATCAATTTTTATTATTATTGTATCCTAATTTGATTATTGTCATTAATTATATATATTATTACTATGACTAAATTCCGCAACGTTTATTATTAAATTCTCCTATTATTATATCACGCATTTATTATTACCATTATACTCTACTTGTTATTATAGTTATTGGCCTCTTAAATTATTGTCATGTGTGATGAGCAAATTTCTGCTGCTGGTGGGACTCGAAACCCGATATACCGCATGAGAGTACAAGACGTTAGCCAAAAGACCACGGGAAGACCCCCCATTTACTATTGTCATAGTGTTCCTAAATTTTTATGCCAAATATTGCTTTCAAAATATTCCTTTTTTAAAATTGCCCTTTTTTCTAAAAAGTTATAATTTTTATTATTTCATATTGCTCATGTTTTTGATGGAATTGTTGAGTGTATCTGTTTATCTTACACAGGAGTGATTTGAGTAAGCAAAGAAGCCGAATATAGTAACAAAACTAAATGAACTAGTTCATAATATTCACATATAAACAATATATAGTATATATATATTGCTTTCGTTGTGTTACTTTATCTTTTCCGTAATTAACAAGCTGCCCATCAGTAAGAGCATAGTCACATCTCAAAATACTAATTTTTAATAAATACTAACTCTCAGTAAAATAAAATAAAAATCTTAAATCGATGAAGAAATTGTTTCGCTATAGTTATGGCTCAAAGCATATTTAATTGTTCATTTTTTTTAATTAATAAAATCCTTTGAAATATGAAATTTATATTAAAATAATCTTTTATGCACTAGAAGAGCTTATCTGCTATCTCACACGATGACTGGCGAATCACAAATCAGGAAAAAGTAATACTTAATTTTAAAATTACATTACCCAAAAGTTCAGAAATTACAGTTTAGGCAGTCATATGGCCGTTGTTCCCTAGACTATTTTGCAATTCAATGTGGGAAAATGATTTTAAGTACATTATAGAGTCATACAGTACATATAGTGCCAAATTATTGTAAAACACTTCTTCAAATTTAATTAAAATATTTTCCAGAACGTGTAAGTAGATTAATATACATGTTATATAAATACCAGCTAAAAGAGAAAATGCTGTTGATGAGTCATAGGGGAAGCCAGGCTGTCATCAAACTCTTGGAGTGATTCAAGCTAGGCGCCTCTCTGCTCCCCCAGGCTAGCTTATATTCCTCCTTTCAATATATATATATATATATATATATATATATATATATATATATATATATATATATATACATACACAGGGTGTCTCAGTCTCAAACCGACAGACTTCGTATATCGATGGGGAATCGAAAAACTAAGTCAAAAAGTCCTTTGGCGATTTTCTTTTGCTTCGTTTTCGAGAAAAAACAACAAAACGTGTTTTTTTTGTTGACAAATCCCGATTTATCGCTTAAAAGAAGCGTTGTACAAACAAACACCTCAAGGCAAACGTAGTAGCTTATTAAAGTATCTTTAAGATGAGACCAAGTTTAGCGTCTTATCTTGAATTTACTTATAGTATATTACTTAAAAAAATGCACTTAAAATACCAACAACAACCAATTAGAAACTGATGCGAATAGAGAAAACAAAAAATGTTTCAAAAGGATGAAACCGAAAGTTTCGAATTTTAAGCAAAAATTTCTCCGAATAAGAACTCTATAAAAACTTGCATAGGAACAACTTCTTTTTGTTATTTATCAGGAGGTAAAATTAAACATTATTTGCAGCCAAAGTAAGCAAAGGAGCCGTCCACGTAATGCCTGAAGCTAAGAACAATGGCGCCAACCAGTCAGCAGATATTAAGATAAGACCATTTTCTAAACATTGATATTCAAAAGAACTATATCTATAGAAAAAAAAGAGCACATCCAACTTCCTTGAATAATTTTGATTATCCACAAATCACCTGCCAGTACTATAGCCCGTGCAGTTATATGGAATAGTTTTAATCCCGCATGCGCGTGTTTCTAAAGGGAATATTTCCGACGGTTCTGCCATTTGCATTTCCATTAAAATTATCAACACGCTACTTTAAACTCAGTATAAACTGATTATGTCTCTTTTAGGACCAGGGAAGTCTTTGAGAAGTAGGTAAGGAAGATAGTGATTAACATTTATCAATACTTAGCCAAAGCTAAGGTTAAAAACAATTTAAGCTATAGATTGTTCAAATAGATGGCTTAGTTGGAAGGAAAAGGGCGTGGCCTATATTCCCCGTGCAAGTAATTGGTGATTCTAACAGTCTCTCTGTTATAACCTCATCACTAGGAGGTTTAAAACGTTTTTAGTCTTAGCTTTGGCTAAGTATTGATAAATATTACACACTATTTCCATTGTCTGACCTCTTGAAGTCTTAAACGAGACATAGTAAGTTTTTATAATGTTTCACGTATCGTGTTGTTCCTTGAAATGGGAGTTCGCAAATGATAGAACCGTCGCACAGTTGGGCCGAACGACATTTCGTGTTTCAGGAAAGGCTACAGACTCGAAATCTTTACCGATTTCAATGATATTTTCTTTAAATGAAAGGTTTATAATTTAGAACAACTTTGTCTAGCCAGAGTTTTGTTTTTTGTTTCCCCAATTTTGTAAATTAGGTACAAATAATTCACGAACTTTTATAATTGAACATAAAATCATTTTTCTTTAATCTTTACTAAAATAAAAGTCCGACTCGCAGGAACTGCGTCATCTTAGCGCGGTTCCAGTTTTTTTTTTTTTTTTTTTTTTTTTTTTTTTTTTTTTTTTTTTTTTTTTTTTTTTCGGCACATCTACATCTAGGTCATTAGCGCCGACATCCAGGGTGTAGCGAGGAATTTCACCAGCGAGCCGTGGGATGATAAAATTCCTGCCGGAGCCTTGGATTATGAATCCAAGGCGCTAGCCATTAGACCACGGGAGACCCCGGTTCCTGTTCATATCCCTATTCTCATTTGAAAAGCATAGAATAGAAACAGATAATATTTTCCTCGGCCTTTGTTCAAAGGGTTTTATGGCTATACCTGAGGTCAGGTCCGCAAGACCCTAAAATCCTCTTCTACCGATACTTCATTTCATACGTTTCAATGAATTGGAAAATATCAAATATTTTCACACATTCCTGTGTTCTTTTACTATAGTAATAATTCTACAGATAAAATCAATTAAAAAATAAAATAAAAAAACCAACAGCATAAAGGCAATTGAAAATATTCAAAAGACGTCAACGAATCTTTTTCTCTTGGCAAGCTATATTTCTAACAATGAATTGTTTTTCTTATTTTGCCTAATCTGTTTTATTGTAAAATACATTATCCAACTATAAGCAATTAAAAAATAACAAGGAATAAAAACAGACAAAAAGAACGGTTCGAATAAGCAAAATCAATTACTTTAATGTTTTAAGCACTTATTTCTCCGATTGATATCGCCTAATCAAAACTTTCATCAGAACCTTTTTTGTAGAGCATTTAGTAAGCTTTCTAATGGTATTCTTTTGTTTACCAAGATTCTCAACCTTTTTCGAGATATTAAGGAAAATATACAAAGTTACCAAAACTTTTTAAGTCTGTTAATAAAATATTTTATTCTAACCCTTCCTTAACTCCAAACGTAACCAAAATTTCAACATATTAGTTTTGATGAAAGTAGAACACGCAGAAAATGTTTCAACTGAATCCCATGATTCTAAGTACCCAAACCAAAAACGGTATTCAAAAAATATTTTTCCAATTTTCTCGAAAACGGTTAAAGCTATCGCCTTGAAAATGGTTTCATTCGTTTTCCTAGCCCAGGAATCATATAAAACGAGTACTTAGAAGCTTATGAACTCAAAAACGTAAGCGTTACGATTTTTTTTTGCGCGAATTTCGCCCCAAACGCCATCTTCCAGTAGGCGGATTTTGCTGGTTAACGAACTTGACCTTTCAAATTGGACGAAGGATTTTTGTACCAAATTTCATCAAAATCGGACCATTCGTCTTCTAGCTAGAGAGCGAACAGACAAATATATATATATATATATATATATATATATATATATATAAATAAATATATACATATATATATATATATATATATATATATACAAATTTGAACCACCGTTATTTTCGGTCTCTAGGGGTTCTGAAACGCGAAATTTTCTAGTCGGCACTTCCGGATTGTTTCATTGTATCAACCCTATAAGCGGGGTTCCTCCCTATGGGGGAGGGAGGAACCGCGCTAAAAGCATATTATTTCAATTAATATCATTTTTGAATGAAGATAAATTTACGTTTTGAAGATGCGTAAGTCTGATTTTTTCCGAGTCTAATCAGGATTTGAATTTTTATTTTTAACGATATCAGTGCTGATATTAAGTTAGATGGAAAAAAAAATTATTTTATGGTTGATTGTAAAAGTTCGTTAATTATTATACCTAATTTAATAAAGAAGGGAAACAAAAAACAAAAATCAGACAAAGTGGTTCTAAATTTTCTTAGCTTTTATTTATTTTTTTAAAAAAAAGAAAAAAAAATGCATTGAAATAGGTTAGGATTTAGAAGCTGCAGCCTTTTTTGAAACACGAAATGTCGTGTGGCCCCACTGTGCGTAGGGAATAATTGCCTGAAAATATCATCCGCATGCGGAATTGAACTTTTCTGTCTTTCTGAACACACACGATTCAGGCAGGCCTGTCAGTTAGACCTGAACAGTCCGTCTGAAAACCTGCCGCCTGAACGTGTAAATATTCCGACCGCCTGAAAAGTCTTAACTGACAGACCGGTCGGAATATATACACGTTCAGGCGACAGGCTTTCTGGCGGACTGTTCAGGTTTAACTGCCTGACCGTGTGTAGCCTGCTTTAGTGGACACACTAGGTATAATCGCCTATCACATTTATGGCTACTGAGTGCTTATCATCCATTGACACTGGTTCCTTATATACTTTAGACTATATTTTGAATTCCGTGCATTCCTTTTCTTTAATCACTATAGCCTTCATTGGTCTTCATCTTCTTAATTCTCTATTTCTTGTTTCAAACTCATTAATTCTTCAGTCTGTAAATTAACCATATTTCCGAATGGATGATAAGCATGCTGTAAATCTAGTATCTTTGAGCTAGTTGACCTTCTGTCTGATAAGTGAAAAAATTCATATGAATTGATTCTTCAGCTGAATCATTTACCTGTCATTAATACCAAGTTGGTTTGTTATTTAGAGGAAAACCGAGCTATATAATCGAGCTACCTTCGTAGCGAATCAAGACTCCTGCAATCAGAACTCCATTTCCAGTTCGTTTTACAAGGATTCGATTAGCGAGCGGTTACTTCTAACGACCATCCAATACACCATTGATTGCATATAAAGTCAGACTTATGAGGTTCTTGAGGGGTTATTTAATAAGGCCCGGTAGCCGGCTTACGGACGGATGATGACTCCACGGACACGATCTCCATTCCGAGTTCCCACGAGAGAAGCCGGCTGGATGAGGAGGTACTGATGATAGGTTGAACACGGATGAAACAAAGCCGACCACCCAGCAGTGAGAGAACAGCCATGCAGATCCCCTACCCGCAGCATAGGCTGTGTATAATCAACCTATCATGGCTTTATTTTATGGGGGAACACCGTCTGAGACATGGGCACAAGTCATGTCATCCCATCATCTCCACTTAGAAGACTATATATTAAAGGTTTGTTTGGTATCTTTAATGATGGTTGTGGCCACTGATGGAAGGTTTCGACCAATTCACTTTTTTTATAGAAAAAATGGCTCATCTTCGTCTTATCTTTTTCCAAAATCTCATCTATAAATTCTGTAATTTTTAACAGGAACAAGTTCTAATAAAATTCACAACACAATGTTCTACAATATAGTTTATTTCATGAGCTCTACATGTTTCACATCCATGCTAAATAAATGATTGTTCAAGAATAGCGTTTTGTAAATGTGCTTTATAAAGGATCCTTATATTTCTTTATTTGTAGCTATTTGTTGTTGTTGTTTTTTAAAATATAAATTTGATTAATTATATAATTGGGCTTAAAAGTAATATAGTAGAGTTCATTTTTTTTTTTTTCTTTTTTTTTTTTTTTTTTTTTTTTTTTTTTTTTTTACAGCGCATCGAATTTTCTCAACGAGCCGTGGGATGACAAAATTCCTGCCGCCGCAAACTGGGGCCAAACGACTTTTCATGTTTCAAAAGGCTACAGCCTCCAAATCTTAACCGATTTCAATGCAATGTTTTTTAAATGAAAGCTAGTAAACTTTAAATTTATTTAAGTTTATTAAATTACGTGAAAATAAGTCACAAACTTTTACAATTGAAGATATTATTATATTTTTCACCTAACTTAATATATATATTACCACTTATATCGTTGAAATTAAACATTCAAATCCATATTAGACATGGAAAAAATTAAAATCTACTTTCAAATAATTCATAAATCATATTATTTTAATTAATCTTATTGTTGAATTAAGATAAATTTACATTTTGAAGATGTCAGTCTGACTTTTTCCAAGTCTAATAGGTTTTGAATGTTGAATTTCAACGATATCAGTGCTAATATTAAGTTAAATGAAAAATAAAATATTATTTTATGTTCAATTGTAAATGTTCGTTAAATATTTACACGTAATTTAATAAACAGCCAAGACAAAGTTGTTTTAAATTTTATTAGCTTTCATTTTAAAAAAAAATTGCATTGAAATCGGTTATGATTCGGAGGCTGTGGCTTTTTTCGAAACACGAAAAGTCGTTTGGCCCCACTGTACGCCGGTGGGAATCGAACCCACCATCTCCCGCTCATGAATCTAAGACGTTAGCTACTAGACCTTGGTATATGGTGGTATATATATATATATATATATATATATATATATATATATATTAAATAGTTCAACTGTATACGTGTATAATTTCTTTTCTATAATTGGAAGTATCTTTTATAAATTTGTCAAATACCACTCACTCACTGACTTATCATCGCCCAGCTCAAACCAGGACAGAAAAATTTGAAATTTTGCATAGACACTCCCTTTAGGATGTAAACACTCGCTTCGAAAGTTTTTTTTTATACTAAAATTATTAAGTATTTTCAGAGGAGTTTGAATTTTTAGTTGGTTTTAAAGAGAGCATGATCGCCTAGGAGCCCCATAGATAGAGAATTTTAAGCCAAAATTAATTCCCCCACAAGATTTTTTTTCAAATATCCTTAGGTATGGTGTGAGTATGCTCAAACCAAGTTTTCCAACTCGAAAGCCGGGGGGAAGAACTTTTGTAAGGTGAAAAACCGCGAAATATTAGCAGTTTCTTCAGTTTTTCAAATAGAGAGTAAAGAACATTACATTCTGCTTCAAATGAACTGGTCGAAGTCCAAATTTGGCCAGATGAAAGTGCCGCAATCGCTAAACAAAAAACAACAATTTTTTTTCCAATTTTGCGAAAACCTGTGGTGATCCTACTTTTAACTAGGTACAGGTAGGATACATCAATTCTCTTGATACACCCCCTCCCTAATAGTTAGCGAGCATCAATAACAGATTTTTAAAAGCGCAAAAACTTATAAATTTGACCAATATTAAAATTTTTAAGTCACTATTGAGCCAAAATGAGAATTAGTGAAATTTTCATTTGATCGCATTTTGCAAAATTTTGGTTCCTATTAGCCACAATTTACTTCTGATTCCATTCTAAATGTATCAATTAACAGTGTATGCGGTATGTTGAGAGGAAAGGGGAAGGACCCTAAGGAATTTAGACTGATGCCTGTGTCCGAGAAATTTTTATCAGTGTACTTCTATTTTTCTTCAGTAAAGCAAGAAAATTAGAAGCATATTGTATTGAAAATGAATGAATTTAAAGTAAATAGTAAATTAAAATTTATATATTGATATTTATTGAGTGAAATGATGTTAAGCTAATCGAATTAAATTACGTTTTTACACCATCGTAAGTTGGATTAAATTCTACGTCACATGTGTTCGGCCACGTAAAATTTCCGCAATCGCTAGCTAGTACTAGCACAGGCCTAGTGCAAAATCACTACCGGACACACGTCAATATATATATATATATATATATATATATATATATATATATATATATATATATGTGTGTGTGTATAAAGATGTCAATAAAAGACACAAAGAATGCTCGACATTTTGAGAACTCGGCTCGTTTGAGTAAGATCAGATAAATTAATTCGTTTATTCAATAAAAAAAAAAAAAAAAAAAAAAAAAAAAAAAGAATCCAGACAGTACCACCCTAAAGTAGCGAAAAGAAAATGTTTACGTAAGTTGGTGCAAGTCAGTAATCGACAATTACGCCGTTTTAATTTTTCGCAACAATGTATATTTCTTATCAGAATACCATTAAAATTCCTGTGAATGGATAAATAATAAGTAATCAACCAACAAGTGGAAATAGTACCGACAAAGGAATTTAAGCCTAATTAAATTATTTTTTATCAGGGAAAAAGGAATTTGTGCTATCTCATATGCGCAATAGAATTCTCTAGATACGAATGACTCATGGCAATTTATTTTCCTATGAGGGGTCATTTTATTATGTAATTTTTAATAGCTAGTTATAACGTATCACTCATTATAATGTTATAGGAACACCAAACGCACACATTGAATTCAAATAGATAACCGAATCTTCATGTAATCGTTTCCTGTAATAAATGTCTTTCACAAAATATTGATATTATTATTATTATTTTAATTTGTTTCGATGCTCCACATCGTCTGTCAATGGCATCGATTACTGTTAGTAGTTGCTCATAGTGATATACCACGACAGTAATATATTAACCAAAGTAAAATATGAAAAAACAAATAACTAAACGGAAAAAAATAAAATTAAAGATAAAAAAAAATATTAAAAAGAAACCACAAAAATAAATTAAAAAAAAAAAACATTGAATAAACTAACTAATATTCATTTGATTTTGAAATAAAGAAGTTGCGGATGTTCTCATATTTTGTCATATATGTTGATATTTCTTAAGTGTTTAATAATATTGTCTATATGGTGGCTGTAAGTCCCGGTGGTCAGTAATGTCCCGAGGTTTGTCCAAGTATATTGATAATAAAGAAAGATAACACTTTTACAATATTTTTCGGAAGCCATAGAACTACAAACTTCTGAAAGGCCGTTTGTTTTCTCCCGTAGCTCAAGTTTTATGATTTTTTTTTTATGATTTATTATAATGAATTTAATTCAACATTCCTATTTAATTTATTTGTATTATTTTTAATGAGATGAATATAACCCTTGCGATGATAAGAAGTCAAAGAATGGTCGGATTATCTGAGATAAAACGTGAGATTATCAGAAAAATCTTTATTGGGAATGTTTCGGCCTGCTATTTGGAAGCCTTTACAGCACTAAATGCCTAGGTGAAGGACGAAAACCATGATAACTTTAACGTTAACACTTTCAACATGTACTCTTGGTCACCTAAATGTTATTATGGTCTTCGTCCAAGATATTCTAGTGCCGAAGAAGGCTGCCAGAAAGCAGGTTTGGAATATAGATTTTTCTATAAATCTGACGTTTTATCCTAGCCGAATCCCAACCATTTCTAGACTTCGTATTTTATTATTTTTCGTCGTTTTAGCTTAATTTTTAGCACTTTCCTCCGAAGGAAAGTAGCTATTGAGGTTGGACTCATGACGGAATTTTTGAAAAATTTCTTCAAATCTTTATCGATCCTACCTACTAGATACCGAAAATTACCCCCGTTAAAATTTATATATATATATATGTGTGTGTCTGTTAACACGATAGCGGCCAGAGTTTTTGTTTTTTCGTCACGAAACTTGGTATATAGCATTCAATTAGCAAACGATTGAACGAGTTCGTTAACCACCAAAGTTGGTCCACCGGAAGGGGGGGTTTACCCCGAACCCAAAACACTAATTTGACTATGTCAGCCGTAATATTTGTTATATTTCAACGAAACTTGGTATTCGTAGTGGTAATATAGAGAGAAAAGTGAGATATAAAAATGAACTAAATCGGTTGATTAGAAGGGGGGGGGGGGTTTACTCCGGACCCACAATACCAATTCGCCACTACCAGCCGTGATTTTTGGTATATTTCGACGAAACTCGGTATTCATAGTGGTAATCTACAGGTAAATATGTGTTTTAAAAATAAACTAAATCGGTTTATTAGAAGGGGGGGTTTACTCTTGACCCAAATTCTTAATATACTCATACCGGTCGTAATTTCTGCTGTATTGTAACGAAACACGGTATACGTCGTGGGTAACTCATGAGAAAGAAGTGTTGTAAAAATGAGCTGAATCGGTCAATCGGAAAGCGGGGGTTTAATTTGTAATATATTTCAATAGAAAAGCCCGTCAGACGTAGGTTCACAAAGCCGCCGCAAGGAGCGCTTTCTACCACTAGAGTGACTGTATCCTGTTCCTGCGTTAGATCAAAATACGATAATATGAGGTTTTTTGTATTTATTACGTAGTGTAATAGGTACCATGTGTAAACATAACTGTGGAAGCAAATTATTAATTGATCAGTTACTCATTACAAATTTAAAAGAGAACTATTCATGTTTTTATTTTATTTATGTAGGATATTTTAAGCAAATTGTTCTGGAAAGCAATCTACACTACCCAAATTCTGAGGAAAGTGCTTAGTTATGCAGCTCCTGCGTGACGGACTTTATTAGTAAAGGATTGATTGTTTTTTTTTTTGTTTTTTTTTTTTTTTTTAATTTGTGTTTTTAGACATATGTCAACCACATGGGTCATGGATGTCTCAGTTAGAAGACTCGTTTGATCTTATATACGTCAATTGGCATATAATTTCAATATGACTATTGATATATGTTGATATGATAAGTTTATTGAGGAAAGAAAGTGATATTGACCAAAAGTGCTACTTGAAGATGGATTGAGAAGATCGATATAGATTGAAGATAGATAGGAGGATTGATTGTTTAAATAATAAAACTTTTTTTATATATAATAAATCGAACGGTCCTAACGTAGTGTTTGAGCTTCACGGTACTTATAGGAGATTAGATTGTAAGCAAAATAGTCCTATCAGTCCTATCAACGTGTGTACGAAAATATTTCTGGAGTCGCTGGAGCTAAACAACCTGCTAAACCCATGTTTTTAGGCTCCAATGTTTGTTAACATCCTAACATTTGGTGTTAGAGGAAAAAGCTACAATTAAAAGTTGTAGGACATGAACAAACTCTTTACGGATGACAGTCGACACCTAATCATAATAATCACCCATAAAAAAAATTCAAACATTTACAATTACATTTAGAAAATACAGATTGTAAAATTTATAAGAACATGTACGACGAATTTATATTTTAAGTAAAGTAATAGACAAAGTATTTTAAAACCTAAATGAACAAAGTATTTCCAAAAACAATTTGCTTCACTATCTAAAATATTGACAATTTTTTAGCTACTACTTTTTGGAGATTTCTAAATTTGGAAATGAGTGAATCGCTACATTTGCGAGCTCTATAATCAATATAAATCAATTAGTTATATAACCTCAATAGAAAAACATGTATAACATAATTAAAAATAAAATGTTTACATAATACAGTAATAAAAAGTTAAAATTGGTCTATTATTAACCACAATAAATCAAGCAATAAGAATAATTTATTATATGTTATGAAACTGTTTCATGCAAAAAAAAAAACAAAAAAAACAATTATAATATCAAATGCAAACTTCATCCCAGACCTTGAAATCATGGAATAAAGGAAGGAAATTGATTTGACATTATTTTCATGCGTTTGATGTACCCGAGGGCCGTCCTACAAGAAAATTTCGCGTCTCTAGGGCCAAGGGTACGATTTACATTAGGGGTGGTGTTTTTTTTTTCAAGCAAAAACAAATCATCCCTTTCTTTAGATGAGGGTAGTAATCAGTAAGTAACTCATCGCAGAAATATTTATTATATGTATATTAGTAGACATTAAAGTTTAAATAAACAATTAAAACTTTTCTTTATAATTAAACAGTTATATGTTAATATATATTTCCTCTTATGACGATTACGCAAGCGTTTTTGATAAATTTCAGAAACTATACTTTTCCCTTCGGAATTGGGCCATACTTTAAATGAATTTTTTGTTGGAAATTATGTCTAGAAGTACCTCCTAGAGTTTGTCTACTTAGACCTGAATCACCCTGCATATATATTCATGCGTTTTAGCTGATGTAATTTTCGGTATCCAGTAGGTATGATCGATAGATTTGAAGAAATTTTTCAAAAAATGCTTTCATGAGTGGTGCAGTCGGGATAGCTTGATCTTTCGAAAAGTGCGAAAATAATAATCATTTACGATAAAATATAAAATAAACAATATACTTCTTTTATTTAAGAACTATCTGATTTCATTTTTTGTGTTTTCTATTCGATTGTTATTAATTATTCTTTATTCTTATTATATTTTTACATTCCATTTTTTATTTTTTTTAATTATAACTATTAATCTATTTTATATTTTATTTTACTGCCGTAGGACATTAATATACCTATAACCCAGAAAGTGATTAAATTATCAAATAAAATATTAATAATAATCAAAGTGCCAGATAACAATTCCAATGGCATTTTCATTTCTCTATTGATTTAAAATTGAAGAATAAATTACGCATTTTAAATAGATAGACTTAAGCGAGCATCGAATTACAAAAACTAATACTCCCTGCACCCCCCCCCCTTGGCCGCATGGAATTTATGCATTTTATATTTGAATATGACATTGCAAATAAACCGCTTGACTTATAATCGACTAGATTTGACACGGCTCGAAATACTCCCAGAGCAGCGCCTCAATCCAAGGCCGATCTTTAAATAAACCGCATGAATGTACTTACCTTTATTATACTTCATGTGTTCATGCAATGATCCAATCCGCAGCCTTGGCATTCCTACGCTGGGAGAAAATAGAGCCGGCTCATTTGCATACAGAAATATATGTATTTATATTAATATTGCTTCTCTCATTTATATTCATATTTATATTAATATTGGTTCTTCTCATTTTGGTTTTCTAGACGAACTTCGAACATTTCATCTCAAATATTTTTTACGTTAACACATTCGGAGAATTGCCTAATAAATGAAGAGCCAGGGGATAACGACAAATGTCACTTTTTGACGAAAAGGAGATTTCTGTGCCATCTACTATCCTTAGATAAGAACTATCAGCCTGCAAAATCTTACGTGGTAATAACAACGAGACGAACCCTAAAATCTCTGTACATTATGATACTATGAGGTCTATTTTCAACAATGAATTCAATATTTCCTTTCCCAGGAAAGATACGTGCAGTACCTATGATCAAGAGAGACTCTTAAAAATCATTACAGCGGGCCAGTTCCAATTCCTGAGCCCAAGTTCAATAACATGCAAGGTCTTAAACAGTTTTTGATCAAACCAGCTTCAAAAACCTTCTAAGAACACTATCCTCAAACATCTGCCACTAAATATAACGCCAAAGATACACATCTAAAGGTAAATATATAATAATGTGTTTGATCTCTTTTCGTCCTTGTTACATATAATAATATATTATCTGAAAAAAAGTGCTTCATTACATTTTTTTAATGGAAAGTTCTCTTGAATTGTCCATTTTTTTTTAATATAAAATACAAGTATTTTTCGAAGGTTTCTTGCTTAAATTGAATTATTTTTACATTGAACTAAACAAAAAAAATATTTTATTTGATTACGAACACCTGTGGGAGTAAAAAAATCGCCCAAAAATTTCAGTTAAGATTGTAGAGGGGAATTTTGAATATGAACCTTGTTTTTTGATTTTTCTTAAAATAACTTTTTAGTGACATTCATTGTTTTCCCTCCTGGCCCTTGAAATGTAAAAACCTCTTGAGCAATCAGGAATACCGCGTATTCATATAACACAAATATAGAGTGTGATTTGGAAAGCTTAAAATGGAAAAAATTCAGCTCTCGAGAAACCCCAAACACCGTTTTCTAGTATCAGTCCAGTCAACGAACAGTTATAGATGGAAATTTTTGGAACACAATTTTGGACTTCATAACTTTGTTTGGGCTAGTTAGGAGATGAACATATCTAAAGTCCACACCCGTAGCCTTTGAGCCGGGGGGGGGGGGGTTATAAGGTCCCATTTTTCGGGTTTTCACTTTTATCTCGGAAACCCTGCGTCCTAGCGACATGACTATTCTACAACAAATGAAAACTGACAAAATTTGCTACAAGTTCTAGTCAATCAAGCTTTTCGAGATATCCACTCTTGAACGTCTGTCATTTTGGGAAAAAAACACAATTTTTGCTCTTTTGACCGGATAACTCTTCAACGATGCACAAAAAAAAAAAAAAAAATGCCGGTTATAGGGTTGTAGAGTATTACGTTCCCTTCGATAATATATATTACTTTGCCATTTTATATATTTTCCTTCAAATGCTAAAAAAGTTTCAGTGTTCATCTTGAAATCTGAAATTTGGCGACAAATGTCGACTAATAGTCCAGGCAACGAAGAGTTATAGATGGAAATGTTTGGAACACAATTTGGTCCCACTGTAATACAGTGCGCCGGAAATAAATTGCAGTCATAAATTTAATAACTGCAATTTGTAAATACACACGCTAAAATAATAATAACAATTTGAACTTCTCTTATAAGACATTTTCATGGTCAAAATTATTTCTCTTAGGAGGGAGATTATATTTGATAAGATTCATACTCCCGGGGTGTTCCATTGTATAACGCTCATTTTTCTTTTATTTAATTTATGATTCATTATGCTATCGTTGAAAATTGAAATTCATTTTATGAAAATACAAATGATATTTGTCCAATGAATGATCGGGGCTATTCTCCCTTCTTCGGCCTTTTCCAATTTGCAAACTGAGTAATGGAAACTTAAATCGAGATGAACGTTACAAGCAATCTAGGAGGAATTGATTCATAAACCCATTATCTTTAATAATAGCCCAGTCGCCGATCCAACAACTGTGTGCAGTTCGCAACGATCGGCCTGCAATTTCATCCTCATTACGATCCCTATCAGACAGCGAATAGAGATTTATTATTAAGAGAATGATAAAAAAAAATACGGGAGAGGGATATAAATAATGCCCGGGGAGTATAAACAGTGGATTAGGAGTTATGATACGATTGGCCGTGAGCCGGGGTGAGTGATGGTGCCTCAGGCAGCTCATTGTCTCGTTAGAACAATGCGGGAGGAGGACGGTGAAGGGTATGCAGGCACGATGCGTGGGAGAGAGAGGGCGAAAGGTCGGATAGGAGAGAGGGAGATGACTGTGAGAGGAAGACAGAAGGTATACGGTTGGACGGACGAGAGAACGAGAGAAGGTATAAGGTTGGACGGAGGAAAGAGAGAAGGTATACGTTAGGTCGGGCATGAGAGAGAGAGAGAGAGAGAGAGAGAGAGAGAGAGAGAGAGAGAGAGAGAGAGAGAGAGAGAGTGAGAGAGAGAGAGGAGAGAGAGAGAGAGAGAGAGAGAGAGAGAGAGAGAGAGAGAGAGAGAGAGAGAGAGAGAGAGAGAGAGAGAGTGAGAGAGAGATGGTATAAGCTCGGCTGGTAGGGAGGCATATGGGTGGGGTATGGCTGGCGGTGATAAATTAAAGAGGCCTGCCTGTATAGGTTCTATTTACCTTAGCTCTTCTCTCTCTCCCGCCATCTCTCCCTCTCCCATACACACACATCTTCCTCTGGAGGCCATTGTCTTTACTACTTGGATGTAAGCCCTTAGGCCTTCTTCCCACTGCTTGAATAGGCTTCACCTGTACCATTAACGACCGGCTACATGCAAATTAATGAACCACTTTGAAGGCATAAATAAACGGAACACAGTTCGGGCTTAGCTTTGGAAAAAAAAACGACAAACCGGACGATTGTGCCGACTTCTTGAACGCTTCTGGTAGAATCCCTCTTCCTAAGATCTCTCACTACACTACGTGCTTCCGACAGCGGTAATTAATGCATCATGAAAGAAATGCGTTCCTCTATTATGTCAAGTCGCTTGATTATCCCGAAATAGGTATTTTGAATTTATCTATATTGATCGTAGAGCTCGCATACGTAGCGATTCGCTCCTTGTGAATTTTTACGGCAGAAATCACTCTCAGGTCATAGAAATTTAGTGAATGAAAAATTATATTTTTAAGGTTTTTTATAATTACCCCCTCCAAAATACGTTATATATATATATATATATATATATATATATATATATATATATATATATATATAGGGTGTTTCGCATTGAAATGTCATAACTTTAGGGGTTATAACACTAATATCAATAGCTCACATCTATATGACTTACAGTATAGCTCACAATTTACATAACATTTCCATAATGGGTGTTTCTAATTGGAAATTTTTTAAATTTGGTTCTTATTTACGACACATTAACCCAAAATCCGGAAAACATAGTTTTTCATAAAAAAAAAAAACAACAAAAAAACAATAGTTTCGAAAATAGACAAAAGTTTGAATAGCACTACAAATGAAGTGCAGAATAAAACCCTAAAGTTATGACATCTTAATTCGGGACACCCTGTATATATGTGTGGGTGTGTGTGTGGTATAAGAAGTCAAGGATTGATCGGGATTTGGCTCCCAATGTCAGAGAAATCGTCAGATTTTCAGAAAAATCAATATATCTGAAGCTCTAGCTATAGCACATACTTATCAAATGTATCACTTACCCTATTCCATGAATAATGTTTTTCACTTATTGTTTATGTATACATGTATACATTAGTATTAAGTCCGTCCTACTTATTTTACAGCCCTGATGAAGGCTTGGATTTGAATCCGAAACGTCGGCAAACAATAAAACAAATTTTCTGACAAAAAAAAAATGTAGTTTTATTAGGATAACACGATCGAACCCTGACAAATTCTGCTTTCACATAACTCTAACTGTCAACGATCTTCTCTTAATCAAAAAATATTTCTAACGTTTCGGCATTCTCTTTGGCAGCCCTTTTACAAAACGAGATTAGCCGCTTAAGCACTCTACATTGGATTCCGTCAAGCCCTGGAGTTTTGCCATATTTGGACTTGGAAATACATACAGTTCTTTCAGCGTTATATCATCTTCTAAGCTGGTTGTTTATCGGTTGACAAGTAATCAAAGTATGATGTTCCTTGACATTGGGGCGCTCCGGACCTTCCCAATTTGGAGCAATACTCAAACATTTATAAACACTCAATATATACTCAAAAATTTAATAAAATATATGAAATTTAAGTATAGTTAAGCTTTAGTTTTTTTTTTCTTTTTTTTTTTTTTTTTTGAAAATGAAATTTTCAATTTCCCTTCATCTACATTAAAAGTAAAAATCGAATTTACATTATTTTAATTTAAAGAACTTATAAATATTCCTTTTAATACATATACCTATATATATTTATTTTCTATTCCTTTATTTATTATTATTTTGTTGTTTTTAGTTTCATTTATTTTGTTCTACTTTATAATTATTTATTTAATTTTATTTATTTATTTCTCTTTTTCTTTTGGACTGAGACTGTTTTACATAGTCATAAAACTGTAAGGAGACCATCGCCAAAAGTTACGGGTCTCTGAAAATAAATAAATCAATTTCTAAGTACAGATGTCCAACAATGAAGAAAGTATTATTACAACATGCCGGAAAATGATTGGAGTAAAATTCCTGCAAATACTCCCACTATTTGGAGGTACTGATTGGATTTTCTTCAAATTTCGGATTCTATTTTCTGACAGCTGCCCAAAATCGCCAAAACTTTTTAATAAACGAAAGACTAGAGATAATTCCATCTTGATAAATTAACCTTTAAAAGGTTGCAGTAGAATTTCATTGTGACTGAGTATTCACCAAATACATCATTTGCATATCTGTTATTCTTATTTTTCAAATAACCTTTTGACGTTTCCCTGGGTGTTTGATGTAAACCCCCATAGCAGCCAACCTGTGACGTCATCACTTGGCTCACCATAGAGGTTGCCTCCATATATTCAGCTGCTACCTCCATGCAGTTCAAAATGCTGGAGACCGTTAAAACAAAGGGACCAGGACTCCATTAGCAACTTCTAATGTATGCTGTGGACACCATGTGCATCCTTTTACAAATGCACATAGCTTTGACCATGGTCGAGTAGAGATCACAAGCAACCCGGAGAGCAACATGGAGGAGGATGAAGCGAAGAAAGGACAGGCCCCACAGTGAGTAGCACAACTATCTCAACATCAGAGACTACTCCTGCTTCAGCAGACCGCATGGACCAGACATCAATTTAGTTTAATACAAACCCCCCTTTATAAACCTCAAAAACCACTAACACATTAACCAATATTATAACCCTTTTCGGCCACCCCCCACTCATAGAAACATGTAACATAATATTATTACACTTAATATATTTCATATCCGTGCATACTTTCAAATATCCCGAAATACAGTCCACTCCATTCATGTGAATCAGCACCAGCATTACAGCGGTACGTTCATTCCCAATGGTATAGCACCTTGGGACAGCGTAGTGCAAACATAGTGGTCCAGCAGGGCGGGATAAAATTAACCCAACAATTGGGTTCAAAATTAAAATCATATTTACTGAGCTTTCTCAATTTATTTTGTTTATTCTTCATCATCATTGTCTGCATAATCTTCATTATTAGAATTATTATTTTCATATATTGCTCCTATTAGGTCAATCCTACTTGTAAATCATTGCATCGCAGTAATTTTTAGTTAATTAGAATTATCAACATGATTGATTCTCAAATAATTTTACATTTTTTACTTTTTTTGCTTCAGTTAACAGTAATATTAATTATTGTGTATATATTAGGCATATCTCTAATAGTAGAACCAAAAATGCTATTTACTTTAGTGTTTAAAGCTCTTTATTTTATTTAACTTGCATAGTTAATAGATTATAGGATACAAGTTGCAACTTTCAACAGTTGCAAGTGCAGTTACTGTACTTCAGAGTTTGCTTTCATTATTATCAGTTAATTATTAAATTTTTTTTCTCCATTGAGGCAAACTGTATTATTTAATGTTTATATTAAGATGTTTCTGCAGAAAAGAAACATTAATTATCAAACATATAGTATCTCTCAATCTGGTAAATGAGTTCTGTTAAGAATATTAATCAAATTGAGTAAACCTTTAGAAATTAATGAACATTTTAATCAGATGATTATAAATTGATCAACAATTTAATTAATTTATTACAATGTTGTGATAATTTTGGTAAAATTATTGCAATAATCATTCAGCTTACTTCTATCACTGCTTTTCCTAGCAAAATCACTTACCTTTTATTGCTAGTGCTTTGTATCAATTTTCAATATTGCCTGGATATAATCATAAGTTATAATCATCTAAGTTCTTTATTTACCTGACTTAAGTTCCCATTCTCCATTAAGCGATTAATAAAGGTGAATAGTTATTCACTCAGCATTCATTAAGCCTTGCGGTTTGCAATTTTCAACAATTATATGGATTTAAATAAATAAAATACTCATCTTTGTCATTATATTTTTCTGTGTATCTATTTAATTAGATAATAATAAGTTACAATACTTAGTCATTTCTGCCTACATAGTGCAGCTATCATCTTTATATAATTAATTTGACATTATCAATTGTCCTTTAGCACCTTATTTATTCTTATATACAATGATTTAGTCACTATTAAATGATTGTCAACACTTTTAACTTAGCAAAGAGCAAATAACTTAGTACAGAACACAATGTGCTAATGTCAGTTGTTATCATATATCTGGGCAGGTTACTGCCTCAACAGAGAGGTCTGTCTCTTTACAGCTCTCTGAACTCTCCGTGCTGCACAGTCATCCTCTGCGTGACGTCATCATTGTCATGCCTTTACTTTATTTCTTGCCTACTTAGGTCAATTTATTAGTTTATAATAATTATTTGCTTTGCTTGTTGACATCATTAAATATATTAATTTGCTGAATCAATAATTGGTGCTATTATTTACTGCTTTATTACTTTAAAGCCATTATACAATTTTCTATTTATTTTATTTCTATAGAATGTTCGTGATGCTCATCATTTGCACTCTTTTTTTTTGCATTTTTTCTCCTCATGGTCTTGCTTTCTCTCGCTCTTCTCTCCTCTTTGCTCGATGGGTTGTAGTATCTTAATCATTTTACACTCTACTTTCAAGTCATCTCTATTGATAGAAGAATTTTCAACCATGCCTGAGTCTATCCCTGATTACGACTCTCACATCAAGATCTTTGAACGGAAGTTGCGGTCTCTCAAGAGAAACATTACCAGTTTGTCCACAGTACGGAAAGCCGCCATCGCTGATGATTCGCAAACGTATCTATTTCTCGTGCACCACGATTCAGCCGAAGCACATTGGGCGTCTTATCAAGAAACCTGGGATGAGCTTGATAGGATCCACGTCTTGATAGACAAGCCAGATCAATTTCCCTCAAGGGCTTGGGAGGAGCACTACGACCAAGTGCAGAGCGAGATATTTAGCGCTCGCGCTCTGCGTTCCCACCTCAAAGCGAAGGAAGAACCCCGGGATGCTCGTCAAACTATGCTTCCCGAAGACCTCAGTCAAGTCCTTGGCGCTTTGAACTTAAGCGGATCTGACAGAGCTCAACTTCCCAAAATATCGATCCCCAGCTTTTCAGGAGATATTTTTCAATGGACGAGTTTTAAGGATTCATTTGTATCTCTCATCCACAACAATACCAGATTGCCGAAAGTTGACAAGCTACATTATTTAATGCAAGCCCTCAAAGGAGAAGCCTTTTCCCTCATTTGCCGGTTCCCTAAAGTCGAAGAATCATACGAGCTAGCTTGGGAGAAACTTACGGAAGCATATGACAACCCTCGTGTTCTGGCCAGCATGTACTTGCAGCGGATTCTTGACAGCGACTGTAAAGGCAACTTAGGTGAACGTCAGCGATATGAGCAGTTTCTGACTCAGGTCGGTGACAGCATCGAAGGGTTCTTGTCTCTCAATCTTGCCAATCCAGCGGACTTCATACTTTCTAAGCTAGCGCTCCGCTCTCTTAACACGGAGACGCGGAAGCAGTTCGAGCTAGCTCGCAGTGACCCGAAAGCCATGCCATCTGCTGCGGACGTCATAGACTTTGTGCGCCAACGTCTTATGGCATTTAAGTTATCAAGAGACGTAGAGTCGTCAGCGTCGTCGATGCCTGCTGAATCGCGCCCAAAAGGCGATTCAAGGGCTAAATATCCCAATCGGTGGTCTGCAAAATATAATGGTGTATCGTTGCATGTGACAAATACTAACCGCCGCAGCCCATCACCTAGAACAAACATTCCAGGAAACAAGGCTCCAAATTCACCACAAGGTCAAAGGCGTCATTTTGCGATCCCCACAAGGTCGCGCAGTTTCCAGGCGCATTCGGGCCAATGTCCGTATTGTCAAGGCAGACATCTTTTATCATTTTGCATCAGATTTGCGTCTCTCGCGGTTGAACAAAGATCGGAGTTCGTTGCCGCCTGGAAGGGATGCTCCAACTGCCTTCGCGAAGGGCATAATAGTGCCTGCTGCCCGTCGAAATTTTCGTGCAAATTTTGCAAAGGAAGGCATCATAGTCTTATACACGAGGAAAAGGTAGCTGCTACAAACACATCAAGTAAAAATGGAACAAAATATGAAGAACCTGCCAATCCACAAATCCCTGATGCGTTCATTGGCTTCGAATCCTCAGCCGAAGAACCTGCATATTCGGGCGGACTTGTATTCTTGGGCACTGTACAAGCACTCATCAAATCCCCAAAGGGAAAACTATACCCCATCCGCGCCGTGTTGGATTCCGGCAGCCAACACACTTTTATCACTAGGCAACTAGCCCGTCGGATAGGGGCGCCCGTTGAAACATTCATAGGAAACGTGTGTGGACTCGGGGGTTCCAAAATCGCTCAACCCCTAAACACTGCGACCTGTGTGATCAAGCCATATTCCTCCCCAAAGGAATATAAGACCAATGTTTTGATCGTCGAACGGATCACCTCAGCGCTGCCCAATCTCCCAGCTCCTCCAAATGTCTACGAGCGATTCTCATCTCTCCCGCTAGCGGACCAGGATTTTGCCAAATCGGTTCCAGTGGATGCTTTGATTGGCAGTGATCTATACCCACAGCTAATCAACGGAGCTCCAATAAAATCCGAGGTCGGCGATTTGTACCTTACACCTTCAGTTTTTGGACTTGTGGTCTCGGGGAAGTTAGAAGCCACCGAGAGCCCGGAAACAAGCGTTCTGTTTTGTCTCTCAACGTCCAGCATCAAAACAAAAGACGAAATGTGTGAGCAGCATTTTCAGAACCCGCACAGCCGCACGAAGGACGGCCGTTATCAGGTTGAGCTACCTAGGCGGAGAAGGGAATATCTCCACACCCTTCAACAAAGGTCCAAATGGACGCGTAGAACCCCTGATCTTCAGCCTGGTGACTTGGTCATTCTCGTCGAGAAACGCCCAGCCATTGGCCACTGGCCTGTCGGCAGAGTCGTCGAAACCTTTCCGGGTAGAGACGGTGTTACGCGCTCGGTAGTTGTCAGGACTCCTTCCGGCAGTCACCTTACCAGAGCAGTGTCATCGCTTGTCCCCCTTTTTCTTCCCGAGGACAAGGAGTCCAAGGATAATTAAACTTTTAATTTTTGTCGTCTACCATGTTTTGGTAACTATTCATGTATTTATTTATTTCAGTAGGGTAACTGAAGGAAGCAATTAAATTTATTATTTTGTTAAATTTAAGTAATTATTTATCTTTTTATAAGCGATGCAGTGATCGTCTTCTTTCATCATTTGTCATTGTTATAGTTTTTCCCCATGTGATGTTTATTATTTGTATGCTCCATAACTTAAGTTTTGTTTTCTTTATTTAAATTTAACCGGGTCAAATTTAGGTGGGCGGTTTGTTTGATGTAAACCCCCATAGCAGCCAACCTGTGACGTCATCACTTGGCTCACCATAGAGGTTGCCTCCATATATTCAGCTGCTACCTCCATGCAGTTCAAAATGCTGGAGACCGTTAAAACAAAGGGACCAGGACTCCATTAGCAACTTCTAATGTATGCTGTGGACACCATGTGCATCCTTTTACAAATGCACATAGCTTTGACCATGGTCGAGTAGAGATCACAAGCAACCCGGAGAGCAACATGGAGGAGGATGAAGCGAAGAAAGGACAGGCCCCACAGTGAGTAGCACAACTATCTCAACATCAGAGACTACTCCTGCTTCAGCAGACCGCATGGACCAGACATCAATTTAGTTTAATACAAACCCCCCTTTATAAACCTCAAAAACCACTAACACATTAACCAATATTATAACCCTTTTCGGCCACCCCCCACTCATAGAAACATGTAACATAATATTATTACACTTAATATATTTCATATCCGTGCATACTTTCAAATATCCCGAAATACAGTCCACTCCATTCATGTGAATCAGCACCAGCATTACAGCGGTACGTTCATTCCCAATGGTATAGCACCTTGGGACAGCGTAGTGCAAACACTGGGAATCTCTGCACTCCTCGTTGAATCACACCTTCTTCTTTGGTAAAACAGGGACATTTCTTTGCTTATGCAGAATCTGGCAATGCTTACTATTCCTGAACAAATATTTTTGTACTTCTATTTAAGTCCTAATGAGATTATTGATAGAAACAATTAACTGTTTCTATTCCATGCTTTCCAAATGTCACTAGGGATAAGAACTAAAACACGCTATGACGACGCAGTTCCTGGGAGTCAGAATTTTGTTTTTGTTCCGCCCCACCTCCACCAAGCTCCCAAATACAGTCATAACCATGAAAAGTGATATTTTTCCCCTTCAATTTTCAACAAGGTAATCTCCCATGAAGAATCGGCTTTTTCACTGAAAACATAAGATTGAGTGATAGATTTTTTATTGCTTCATTTTAGAGGTGTAAGCCCTGCTTTTTTTTATATTTTTTTTTGTTGTTGTTTATTTTTTCGATGCTTCGAATTCTATGACCATTAGCACGGGGTAGGACCTTAATTAAATGTTAGCATTCATTAGTCTGCAGAATATTGACGCCAATTTTGGCCAATATTAAATTGCTTTGAACGTTTTTCACATGTTCCACATTCATTGAAGTAAGTTTTGTAACTTTTAGTGAAATTGAAATATTCACGATGTTTTTATTTTATTGTCAAGCATTAGGAATCTTTTAAATTTGTGTTTTTCATATTATTTTAGTTGTCTGGATATTTACAGTACAGTAGTAGGATATTTACAGTACACACCCAATAATTACACTCATCTACACTAATATTCACCGATTACATAACCACAACATTACACTTGTGTGGCTACCTGGACATGAAAACATTGACCAAAGCACATCAGTAGACAGTCACGCTAAATTAATGACAACAAAACCAGAAATAGACAATGACCTATTGACTTCAAAAGACTTGTTTACAACTGCACACACGCATTCTATGGACGACTGGCAACAGAAATGGACAAGGACTGAAAACAAACTGCGTGAAGTAAAACTCTCAGTAAAAGCCTGGCCTCTTAAAAATAATAACCTCTCAAGAAGAGAACAAGTTGTACTGACACGTCTAAGGATTGGTCATTCCCTTCTTACGCACTCCTACTTAATGGAGAGGAAAGAAAGGCCAATATGTCCAGAGTGTAATGAACAGTTGACTATAAAACACATACTGACAGACTGCAGGAAACTAGAGAACTTACTCATCCCACATCACTTACACGACTTACTAACTGAAGGTAGTCCATATATCAACACAGTACTCCAACATCTTAAACGAATTAAAATATTTTCCAGAATATAACCACATACTGACGTAAACGTTTTTTTTTTTTTTTTTTTTTTTTTTTTTTTTTTTTTTTTTTTTTTAAGGAACTAAATCCTTGATTAGTATTGCTTCCCGTCTCATCCTTAAGTTATATTTGTAATATGTTGTTAACATGTAGTTAATCTGTATTGAGTTAATTAATTGTTTTATTTTATATTGAGCTAATAATTTAAACTATGTGAAGTATATGATAATAAGTGTATGTACTGTGATAATAAGTATACGATGTATTAGTGTTATAACGTCAATATTGCCATTGTATATATGTTATAGTTATATTGGGTGAGTCGCCTTTGTTGCGAGAGCTCATGAATAAATAAATAATCAAATAATCAATTAGTTGTCTGAATAAAAGATGAATCGCCTTCAGGTTTTGGGTTATCTGTAAAATCCGCACCTATAATGGGCCAGTATTGCTTAGTAAACGAACTCGTTATTTTTTATTTAAAGATGTTATGTATTATTGCGTAAAAAAAATTGTAATAACGACAATTAAGCGCTGACATATATACATACAAATGTAAAAAAAAAAATCAAAAGTGGTTAAAAAGTTATCAGATACATTCCTTTCTGATTTGCAAAATATATGAAATTAGAAATTCAGAGAGAAGTGGAAAAGATACATATTTAATGACTGGAATAAATAATAATAATTAATTAATTAGGCTTTTGATGGTTTGAGATTTTCTGATGGCATACTTGAATATTATTAATATTCTTCATTATGATCCTAGATTAATACAAAAATTTATATTCTATTCAGCTCTCTGATCATTCAGAAATTTAATGTATGGAAGGGAGATTATTCTGATAAGAAATCTTGTGAATAAATTAAAAAGGGGGGCCTGCATATATTTTATTTGCTTAAGATCTTTGAAGATCTCTAATCTTCTCTTTCTTTCTTCCCCCCCCCCTCTCACTCTTTCTCTCTCTCTCTCACTCTCTCTCTCTCTCTCACTCCCTCTCTCTCTCACTCTCTCTCTCTCTCTATTTCTCTCTCTTTTTTTCTCTCTCTCTCTCTCTTCCCCTTTTCTTTATAGCACACTCACACACACAGTCTCACACAAAAACAAACACTACTCACTCCTTCATACCATATACTCCTATTTACATTTTTTTCTTCGTTGCCTCCCCTTTGTCCACTATTGTTCCTTCTTTCCATTATGCCTTTAGAAGATGTTTTTTTATTATTTATTTCTTTATTGATTATTACCTCCTGTAAATAAAAACATCTGGTGATATGACATATGATACAATATGAGGGTTCTCAAGGCCTCCCAGCATCATCCTCGACTAACGCCAGAAGGACGTTCAGGTGACGTTGAGAGGGGCCTACACAAGCTACCTTCTGCTCCGACCAGTGGCTGGAGTCAAAATGAGATTGGCGAGGTACAGATATTGACGTGATTGAACAAAGAGAAAGCCATTGCTTACATTTAACTTGGTCACTGCAGCAGATCTCTTGGCCACTGTCTTCTAAGCCACCTTGGTGGAGAGAGTGGGTGGGGGACGCTTGATAAGGAGAGGGGTTGAGGACTTTCATTAATGCTCGAATTTAGCGCTCGTCATGATTCTATAATTTGACGTATCGAAGGGGCACAATATGTTTGTACGATTGTTTAATTAATTTAATTTGTACCAGCCAAGGAGAAAATCATGAGACCGAGCATAGTACTGACCACACTATGCTTCTTAGCGTGCCTTATAGTCAGAATCAGATACCTCTACAGTATCTGCCGCTTAGAGCCCTTGTGGCCTGTTTTTTATTTATAATTTAAGCATACTCCACAACAATATGGCGCAAGCCAACCACCATCCTCAGGAAAGAGCTTTTAGTATTAGGATCTTCTGTGCGGGCGTTTTAAGAACAGGGTTTTTTAAATGACTGATTTTACAAGGTAAAAAGTATCTACTATCAAATGATACCAATGTTAAAGAAATTCGGTATTCATTTAAACTTTCTCCCAACGAAACAGAACATAAGCACTTTCGCCTTTATTTATTTGCTCCAAAGAGGTCGAGATTTTCAAAAATGTTTTACCTCGTTGACAACTTTCTCAATCAGGAGCTTCGTACTCAAAAGAAGCTTCTAGTTACGCCCTTTTATCATAGAATCTCACGGAGTCATGTTCGCAAATTGAGGCTTACAACAATAGTGATTATTTCGCTCAACAAACACTCTTCCAACCGCCATTGTCCATGTAAGCAGCTCATGGAAAAATGTTTTTAACAGCTGGCCTATTATATTAGCCTTTAACAATATTTTCATTGAAATCATTTTAGGACATAATATCTTCATAACCTGTCAATATCTCGAGGCTCCTTAGCTTTCCTCGGTTCTACCTCTTACAAAGCAAGTTTGGTGATTATAAAAATTAAATATTTCATTAAGAAAATTATCTTCTGAAGAGGGTACGATCCTAGGGTTCACAGAAGTATGAACCAGTACAGCTGTCTTGGTACTCATTCATTTTTATTACAATAGGCTTGCTCATTTATATAAAATGGGCAATAATTTTTATTAATTTACTAGCTGTTACCCAGCGTGCTACGCTACACCTACTTTCTCCATGTAGAAAAGCCCAAATAAATTAGAAACCAAATAAGTAATATTAAAATCTAATAACACAACTCTGAAACTGTTCGGGTTCACAGTTACGAATCCGTGGCCTCGAAATTGTTAGTCTTAGACTATTTTAACCTAGCCTATGACACTCCCACCATCAAGACCTACATGTGTGCCAAGATTGGTCAAAATCGATCAAACGGTTGGAATTGTATAATGAACAAACATACACACAGACAGGTGTAGACGTTTTTGACTTAGCCTACGACACTCCCCGGACCAAGAAGTACCTGTGTGCAAAATTTGGTCAAAATCGGTCAAACTGTGTGAATTTGTATAAGGAACAAACCTAGCACAAATCATTGAATTATCATTTTTTTTTTTTTTTTTTTTTTTTTTTTTTTATAAAAAGTTCATTCTCAACAAATATTTCAACTCATTCTTGTGAATTTTTATATATTTAAATTAAATAAAATCTGTACAAGCTTAAACCATTTTCATAAAAAAAAAAAAAAAAAAAAAAAAAAAAGTAGCTTCCGTACACACCATCTTCGGGACGGCCTTTTTATATATTTTTTAAATGTTTGTCTTAATTTTTTACGATTATTCATTTATTTGTTTGTTGAATTCCGCAATAGTGGTAAAAAATCTACAATTATGTAGTGCGCCAGGCCAATGTCGGTCCTACGTATACTGTGTGTATATTACACGAAATATTAGAGCCGATTTTTACCCTCTCATAACATTGAACCAGTTAAAGATAAACTTATGAAATTCTACATACTTATTATAATAATAGATGCTAGTAAAAGTTGAAAGTTCTACATTGAAGCGTTTTTGAGTTATACGCGATGGAAAATTTGAATTTATATGACTCCATTACTCACTCATCAAAACTATAGGGCACTTACAGAAAAGCTAGAGACTTGAAATTTTGCGCGATAATATATATTAAGATGTTCTTAAACTTTTTGGGGGGTTACTTTAACATATAAATATGTTATCCATAAATTGAAGAATACATATGATTTTGACCAAACAGTATTATCCCTTAATGGAGTTTCCTACTATAAGGAAAATTGCAAGATATTTGAATTCTGACCCACTTTTATGAGACATGCTGTATAATATAAGAGCATTTATACTTAACCCATTCGAGACCTTGGGTTGTGTGATTAAAACGGAGTTGATGCTACCACTTCGGTATTTTGAAGTTGTAACTACCTTTAGTGTGATTAAACCGGTCCTACAACTACCCCCTGTAGATATAACTCGGTTTTCCCGGAGAGGTAGTTACAACTTCATTTTTGGTGTGATAAAAAAGAAGCTACAACTACCTAGGTGTAGTTACATCTTCGTTTTCTTCAAGTCTGAGGAGGAGCAGACTTCACTTTTGTCAGCTATTCTTCAAGATCAGGATTCATACTATATTAATTATTACTTTGGTTCAGAGACGTCAAATAATATTTGACTAACGGGAAGTTTGGGGCTATATTAGACCCCAAAAAATATATTTTTTGTGGACTACTATGTGGTAATATTATTTAATTTATTTTTGACGTGTTATTACCGATTAAATCAAATTAAATTTCGGGGGGGGGGCGCTGCGGATTTTGGGCAACTGAAACAAATGTTCCCAATTCTTGGTAACTGTGTAAATTTAGTACTTGAAAGAATACCAAAACTAGTAATTAGCCGTTCTGTAGTGCATAATATAGCTAAAAACCTTAAAGACCCTTTAAATTTTGAGGAAATTGACCACGTGACAGACAGTGTTGAAACAAAAGTACATGGAGAATTAAAGCAAAATAAAATGTTTGCCTTTTTATCTTCAAATTATCAGAATGCCTTAATTAGTAGGTATATTTGATTCAATATAATTTTTATAATTATTTATTTCAATTTTAACGTCCTTTTATTATTAACTACGAATTTTAGGGCGGGTTATCAATGGGCTAGCACCCTTTTCTAGCCAGGATAGGTGTGATGCCTTTTCGTTTTTCGAAAGAAAAGTCACCACGTTTAGTGGGAATCGAACATAATTTGTATAATAAATCAAGTTGTGAATTACTCAATTTGTTTATTAAATGAATGTAAATTTTTATATAATAAATCTCTATCTAGTGATTTCTTATCAGTTATTCTTTCATCTTTAGATGAAGATGTCATTTTGAGAAGAATGCATATGTGTCTAGCAGAGCCAGACAAGGAAGAGTACTAATGAACATAATAACATAATACTAATAAAACCTGTATGGGCAGGAAAGGGTCGAGACGTTCCAACATGGAAGACAGCCACTACTACAGGGTAGTTGTATCTACCCCTAGTTGTAGCTTCAGTTTTTCCAGCTACCACTCCAGCTAGGGTAGTTGTAACTACGGAGTGGTAGCCTTTCTTTAATCACATCCATCTGAGTTGAAGGTAAAACTACACCGTAGTCTCTACTAGGTAAACACTTCGTATTTATCACACTACCCCTTGTGCGCAATTAATTTCCGAGGCAATAAGATGGCTTACACGCCGTGTGTGCAATAACAGTAAAGAGCAATTGGACGCCTTTAAACGGAAAGGAACCAAGCGCCATTTTTAACTAAATTGAGTTTTTGGTGCTATTTTGTAGAGAATTTATATAGTAATAAAAAACTGGTTAAAATATAATGTTGTCATTAAAGCAAGAAAAAATACCCCCCAAAAAAGTGAAATGGTGTATCCAGTATGCTGTAATAAACAAAGAAATCAAGCACCATTTTTATCAATAACTAAAAAAATAAAGCCCCATTACCATAATAACAGTTTACTTTAATGAGAGAAAATGAATGAAACATTTCAGGTAATAAAGGAATTTTAGACCCACAAAAAACTTAAAACCCAATTCTCTAAAGAATGAACAGGTGGCGCTTCCGTTTAAAGGCGTCCAATTATCAGTTATTCTGAGTAAACTAGGATTTTTCTTGGACTAATGAAATCTGTAAAGTACATTAAAACAAAATTAGCATTGGTTTTACTGTGTATCAAAACATTCAAAATTATCTGTGTTTTCATTTTACATTACATTGCACACGTGCCTAATCCGCTGTCAAAAGAAAAATTTAAAGAAATGTTCCGATGAGTGAGTTGCATACCCGGTGTGCAATGATCTTATTTATTCGAATTTACTTAAGAATTGGCTGATTTCCATAGTAAGCATGTTTTTTTTTATTATTAAACATGAACAATATAAAGAAGAAGAAAAAAAATCGCTCCTGGGGACCTTGTTCAAAAAAAAAAAAAAAAAAACGTCGCCACGAATGAGTCAAAAGAATTAGACTCATTTAAATATCCGATCTTAGAAAACGTCTACCCACCAAGTAAAGAGACCATGGAACCTATACCTTCCAGAAATACAAGAATAAGAATCCGCCAAAGTTTACAATGCCGATATATTTAGCCGCTTCAGACAAAACAGCCCTGTCGCCTAGCTTATACAGCTAGACTATACGAAACATTCCTTCAGAGAGAATGCTTTAGTAGACAGGCGACTAAAGTAGAACACACTCATACTAGATGGAGAATCAGACGATAACACAAAGCTGCTACTCCTTCTTTGGATGGATACAGCTCACAAGTATAAGACAACATTTAGTAATGTACAAGACTCTTTGTTATAGTCCGTTCAGATAGATGGGATAGTTCTAATCACGCATGCGTGAAATTCTGAGGGAACTATTCCCGACGGTTCAGCCATTTGCATTTCCATTACGATGTACAACACGCTAATTTGAACCCGATAAAAACTGACTGTGTCTCGTTTAAGACAAGTTAAGGCTTTGAGGGATCAGGCAAGGGAGAGTGCATAATATATAACATACTTAGCCAAAGCTATAGCTAAAAACAATTTAAGCTATAGCCTGTTCAAATAGATGGGTTAGTTGGAGGGAAAAGGGCCTGGCCTATATCCTCCGTGATATAACCTTATCATTAGGAGGTTTAAAACGCTTTTAGACTTAGCGTTGGCGAAGTATTGATAAATATATTATACTATATAATATTTCCTTTGTCTGACCACTCAAAGCCTTCCCTAATCTTAAATAATCAGTTTGTATAATGTTTCACGTAACGTGTTGTTCCTTGAAATGGTGGAACCGTCTGGAATATTTTACTCAAAAATTCGCCCAGGTAGAATTGAACTTTTCTGTCTATCTGAAGAGACTACAGATAGAAGTCTAAATGTCTGTTTGATACTAAATTTTCGCTCGATTTTTTATATTTTATAAAACAATTTTCTTCAGTAGAAATTAAGGTTACATGAAATGAAACCCTTAAAAAAATTAAACCATTGCAATACAATATCTACACCCGTTTTCGAAAAAAAGGGAGAAAAAACTGGGAAATTGTAGAAGGGTAAGGCATATATTCCAAAGCATAATAAATTTTATAAGAAACTTTTTCCCATAAAATGGGGCCACATTAGTAAAGTGTGGTGAAATTGGCACAAACCAATACTCCTTATATATTTGTCTCTGAGAAGGAACAGTGTGTGCATATACATATATATATATATATATATATATATATACACACACATATATATATATATATATATATATATATATATATATATATATATATATATATATATATAAGCATAACTACAATTAAAATATCTTATTATAAATATATAATAAATAATAATATAAATATAAATATCTTAAATATCTATAGCAGAATAGTCATTATAAGTAATGAAATAAATAAAAGAGCATAACTACAATTAAAATATTTTTGGATGAATGTAACATATCTGGAGCCATTTTCAACTCAATCGTTCATGCAAATTGGTTAGGAAAGCTACCTCTATCCATTTTTGTGGAACTTTCAAATGAGTAAACAGAGTTTCCTGTACCAAATTTGATCAAAATTAGATCATATTTAAGGGGAGGGAGGAAACACGCTAAAATTGTAACCAGCAAGATAAGTTGTCGCTGCAAAATGATAGGTCATCACCGCACTAAAAATATAACAAATTTCAGATTAAATAGTGTTTGAAACAATGCCCTGTGTACACTCACTCAAGAAACTTTTTCCCATAAAATGGGGCCACATTAGTAAAGTGTGGTGAAATTGGCACAAACCAATACTCCTTATATATTTGTCTCTGAGAAGGAACAGTGTGTGCACATATATATATATATATATATATATATATATACACACACACACATATATATATATATATATATATATATATATATATATATACATATATATGTGTGTGTGTGTGTGTGTGTATATTTGTCTGTTTGCACTCTTTGGGCTAAGTTTGATCATCTGGTACCAGAGAAATGAAAATATCCTAGAAGTATAGATTTATACCAATTTTACCACTGCGCCTATGCGATCCCATTTTACGGTTCTTTTTACATTTTAGAGCAGAACTACACATATTTTGGCTAAAAAATACATACACTCTACGTAGCTGACAATCCTGCATCGACAATATTATTAAACACTTAAGAAATATCAACATATATGAGAAAATATGAGAACATCCGCAACTTCTTTATTTCAAAATCAAATGAATATTAGTTAGTTTATTCAATGTTTTTTTTTTAATTTATTTTTGTGGTTTCTTTTTAATATTTTTTTTTATCTTTAAGTTTATTTTTTTCCGTTTAGTTATTTGTTTTTTCATATTTTACTTTGGTTAATATATTACTGTCGTGGTATATCACTATGAGCAACTACTAACAGTAATCGATGCCATTGACAGACGATGTGGAGCATCGAAACAAATTAAAATAATAATAATAATATCAATATTTTGTGAAAGACATTTATTACAGAAAACGATTACATGAATATTCGGTTATCTATTTGAATTCAATGTGTGCGTTTGCTGTTCATATAATGAGTGATACGTTATAACTAGCTATTAAAAATTACATAATAAAATGACCCCTCATAGGAAAATAAATTGCCATGAGTCATTCGTATCTAGAGAATTCTATTGCGCATATGAGATAGCACAAATTCCTTTTTCCCTGATAAAAAATAATTTAATTAGGCTTAAATTCCTTTGTCGGTACTATTTCCACTTGTTGGTTGATTACTTATTATTTATCCATTCACAGGAATTTTAATGGTAATCTGATAAGAAATATACATTGTTGCGAAAAATTAAAACGGCGTAATTGTCGATTACTGACTTGCACCAACTTACGTAAACATTTTCTTTTCGCTACTTTAGTGTGGTACTGTCTGGATTTTTTTTTTTTTTTTTTTTTTATTTATTGAATAAACGAATTAATTTATCTGATCTTACTCAAACGAGCCGAGTTCTCAAAATGTCGAACATTCTTTGTGTCTTTTATTGACATCTTTATACACACACACACACACACACACACACACATATATATATATATATATATATATATATATATATATACACATATATATATATACACACACACATATATATATATATACACACACATATATATATATATATATATATATATATATATATATATATATATATATATATATTTGTCTGTTTGCACTCTTTGGGCTAAGTTTGATCATCTGGTACCAGAGAAATGAAAATATCCTAGAAGTATAGATTTATACCAATTTTACCACTGCGCCTATGCGATCCCATTTTACGGTTCTTTGACATTTTAGAGCAGAACTACACATATTTTGGCTGAAAAATACATACACTCTACGTAGCTGACAATCCTGCATTTCACATACTTTTAGCCTCTCAGGGTCGATTGGTCGTAGTATAATAATATTGAGTTTCAAGTTTGAACACTCATGCGCTAGAGATGAGAGCGAAAACACGCTACGGTGACACAGTTCCTGCGTTCTGGACTTATAAGTTTTTTTTTCTCTCTCTTGTAGATATTTTTGTAAAATAGCTCCTTGTTCTGTTATATGCCTCTTGTATCTGTTACTTTGTCAAAGGTTTTAGTGTCTCGACAGAAACAACAATTAAATAAAATATTATATTCCGTTTTTCGCTTAAAAAAATTAACCCCACCCGGCTTTAATGCACTTTAACTACGAAGCGTTTAGATAAGTTGTCAACGTAATGAGCAGTTAGGCCATAAAAGGACTTGAAGTAAACGTCTTACCGATAATCGTCACAAATTACAAATCCCTACCCACAGCATCTATAATAACCATTATAAGAAGAATAATCGTAATGGCATGTCCCCTGGTAATAAAGCCAGAGGGTTTGGCCACCCAGAGAGGTATTTCCTGAAACAATTTACTGTAATTTTATGTGTATAAAGTTAATAGTTTGTAATGAAGCCAATCAGTATGGCTACTGAAATACCTATAAAATTTTTGTAATGCTTAAGTAAAGAAAAATATAATACGATAATCTATGCTCATTTTGCTGCAGCATATAGCAGAATGTAATAGTAGTAACCATGTAAAAAATAGGTAACATACACATTTATAAATAAGAAATAAAATTATGTAAAACTCACTATTGAGAAATAGTAATCATACAAGTTGACCCGTGCGAACCATTCGCACGGCATCCTCATCAAATCGAACATAATTTATGTACACTCAGTATAGTTAATACCGTTGACGTAGGAGTGGGTTTAAGTAAGGAATAGATGTTTGTATCTCTTTTACTGGCTAGAAAAGGGTGGCAACCTATAGATAACCCGTACTAAAATTCTTTGTTAATAATAAATGGAGGCTAAAATTTAAATAAATAAATTTTAGATTATTTGAAACTTAAGGTTAAGGTATATTTAGATCATTATTTATTTTCAGCATATTTACATGTTTACAGGACCTCATTGAAAAGTATGTTTGAAGTGATGATATGGTCGTCCGTGACTGTTTGTTGGTGCGTTTGTTTTGCACAAACATAGATGTGACTGAAAGAGCGAACAATCGAAAACACTACATAGAGCTATGTGAAAAAAAAAAACAGAGTCAGACAAGTACAAATATGCTTTTTTTAGCTTGTATTCCTGTGCCTTCTTTTTAGCGTGGTTCCTCCCTCCCCCATAGGGAGGAATCCCGCTTATAGGGTTGATACAATGAAACAATCCGGAAGTGCCGACTAGAAAATTTCGCGTTTCAGAACCCCTAGAGACCGAAAATAACGGTGGTTCAAATTTGTATATATATATATATATATATATATATATATATATATATATGTATATATTTATTTATATATATATATATATATATATATATATATTTGTCTGTTCGCTCTCTAGATAGAAGACGAATGGTCCGATTTTGATGAAATTTGGTACAAAAATCCTTCGTCCAATTTGAAAGGTCAAGTTCGTTAACCAGCAAAATCCGCCTACTGGAAGATGGCGTTTGGGGCGAAATTCGCGCAAAAAAATCGTAACGCTTACGTTTTTGAGTTCATAAGCTTGTAAGTACTCGTTTTATATGATTCCTGGGCTAGGAAAACGAATGAAACCATTTTGAAGGCGATCGCTTTAACCGTTTTCGAGAAAATTGGAAAAATAGTTTTTGAATACCGTTTTTGGTTTGGGTACTTAGAATTACGGGATTCAGTTGAAACTTTATCTGCATGTTCTACTTTCATTAAAACTAATATGTTGAAAGTTTTGTTACGTTTGGAGTTAAGGAAGGGTTAGAATAAAATATTTTATGAACAGACATGAAAAGTTTTGGGAAGTTCGTATACTTTCATTAATATCTCAAACACGGTTGGGAAATCGTGGTAAGTGGATAGAAACTATTTGAAAGCTTACTAAATTCTCTACAAAAAAGATTCTAAAACTATTTTTGATTAGGTTATGTCAATCGGAGAAATAAGTGCTTAAAGCTTTAAAGTAATTGATTTCGCTTATTCGAAGTGTTCTTTTTGTCTGTATTTTATTCCTTGTTATTTTTTAATTGCTTATAGTTGGATAATGTATTCGAAAATAAAACAGGTTAAGTAAAATAACAAAAACAATTTATTGTTAGAAATATAGAGTTCCAAGATTCCAAGACCTTGTTACTAGCGGGACGGTTTCTAGTGTTGCCGACCCTTCCAGGTAAGATTGTAAATCCTACCTTTCAAGACTGGCGGAACCAAAATATAACTGTCAGGGTTCGGTCACTGCTACTTAATAAAACTACATTTTATCGTAAAAATGGTTTTATTGTGCCGACGTTTCGGCTTGAACTTCAAGCCTTCATCAGGGCTGTAAATACAAGTAGGACATATTTAACACTAATATATGCACATATCTATGTAAATATACCTAACATATATATATATATATATATATAATATATATATATTTATATATATGCATGTACACATACACATATACACGCACACATATGTACATATATATGCCCACATACATACACATATGGGGTATGTATTATTAAGTAGCAGTGACCTTACCCGGACAATCCCTACCTTGCATCATCAAAGGTCAACGATCTCCTCTCAACAAAATAATAACTGCTTCTATTTTAATCTTTCGAAATTAGACTAGGGATAAGAACGGAACCGCGCTAAGATGAGGCAGTTCCTGCGAGTCGGACTTTTTTTGTATATAGCACCGCACATGCGCGAACGCCAGCGGACCCTTTTTTGTAACGGTTTTCTCTAGTTTAGTCATATTTATGCTGAAATGGGCCAAATCGATGGTCCCACCACATTATACTCCCCTTTTAAGTTATTACATGAGGTGAAAAGGGACAACTGCGTAGTAGAATAGTGGTCGCGTAAAAATAACGTATCCCGAAATTTAGTAAGCATTCATTAAAAATATCTACATAAAACAAGTGATTTAAAAACTCAGAATTGTACAACATTTTGTACAAATTATTACAAAATTATTTTATTAGGGTTCTACCTTCAGGAATTGATATTTTACGATCGTTGCTCCCATACACTAATTAAGAGCTTTCAACTCATACAGTGAGCATTTACAGGAGCATTGGAGCATTTATACATACGATTTGCGTAGGCGTAAACACTAATTTCAACGTCAAAATCCCACTTGATGAAGGATTATCATTAAAAATGCTCAGCTTGTCATCAGCTGTAGAGCTCCAAGCCCAAAATAGCCATCAAACAGCCTAGCCGTGGAACCACTTATGTATAATTTGCTATCTAGTACGTTAGTTGTTAAGCTCAAGATAATTAAATTAATTACCATTCCTTGTGTGTAATTACTATAAGGAATGGTTTTGAGAAACAGGATATTTCGACTTATAAAGATAATTTTTTTGGGAATGTTTCATTTTTCATTATTAATAAAGATATAAGAATAAACAAGAAGATAAGACCAGCTGCGAATATTACCGACATGTAATTATCTATTTACTTTTGACATAACTTATAAAATAGTACAGTCTTCCCAAAATATCCGTAAGACAAATCAATTATGTATTACATCGTGTAAGAATTTAAGTTTCGTCAAAAATGTCATAACTACATATTTCCTAATATAAAATGCTTATTCTCTTAGAATTTTATATTAGAAAATCAGACTATTACCTTTAGGGGGGGGGGACTTAATAGTAAATAAATCAAATAAAACGTAGAAGGATCTTGATATATGTATTTATGTGTGTATGCGTGAGTGTACACAGGGCATTGTTTCAAACACTATTTAATCTGAAATTTGTTATACATTTAGTGCGGTGATGACCTATCATTTTGCAGCGACAACTTATCTTGCTGGTTACAATTTTAGCGTGTTTCCTCCCTCCCCTTAAATATGATCTAATTTTGATCAAATTTGGTACAGGAAACCCTGTTTACTCATTTGAAAGTTCCACAAAAATGGACAGAGGTAGCTTTCCTAACCAATTTTCATGAACGATTGAGTTGAAAATTGCTCCAGATTTGTTACATTCATCCAAAAATATTTTAATTGTAGTTATGCTCTTTTATTTATTTCATTACTTATAATGACTATTCTGCTAATTTTTTTTAATTAATTTTTTTAATTATTATTATTATTTTTTTTTTTTTACGGCGCATCTACAACTTGGCCATTAGCGCCGGGCTATCTATAGGTTGCCACCCTTTTATAATGCCAAGAGCACGTGGTCGGTCACCCATCCAGGTACTGACCACGCCCGACGTTGCTTAACTTCGGTGATCTACGGGAACCGGTGTATTCAACGTGGCTATGGCCGTTGGCACTATTCTGCTAATAAATGCTTTATTCATTCATTCATGTTCGGAGTTTCGAAAGTGTTGGGGAATACAAATAATTGACAACATGACCCATGGGCGTATATACGGGGGGCTGAGGGGGCCGCAGCCCCCCCCCCCTTCAAATTCTGCTTTGATGGTAAAAATGTGTCATAAAACCCTTAAAAATAAATTAAATAAAATCACTTAGTTCATGAAAAATATGTAGATTATTTTAGGTGTAATAGCGTTTTAGTTGCCTAAAACTATTCCAAGTTCTAAATTGTTATTATTTCATACCCCGGAAAAGGTCCCAGCCCCCCTCCCTACCCGAATGTTTCCATGCCCCCCGAAATTATTTCCTGTACACGCCCATGACATGATCAGACTTGTTAAGTGGATAGTAATCATTCGAAGGCTTATTAAATTCTCTACAAAAACAGCTGTAAAGTAATTTTCGATGGAACGCTCTCAATCAGACAAAAAATAAGTGCTTAAAACTTTAAAAGTTTTGTTTTCGTTGCTTTTAACGGTCTTTTGTCTTTTGTTTTCATTCACACAACTTTCATTCCTTATTGTTCGTGTAGTTAATTTTAGCAGAAAAATGAACTTTTCAACAACAACAAAACAAAAAAAAGATTTTTGAGCAAACTTCGAATAAGCAGAGTGAATAATATCCGGTCATCTAAGTTTTCTGTATGAAATGGCGCCTAAAATCTCGTCTATCTTCATAGATTTTCTTGGAGTAGGTGTTAGACTTTTTCACAAAATATTAACTAAATTTATTCCAAGCTATGCAGGCATAAGACCTTTATGGAAACGCGCTAAGATGTCCCAGTTCCTGTGAGTCGGAATTTTTATTCTATAGTTGATAGTAATCTAATTTTAAAAATATAAATTAAATACGCCTATTATTATTATTTATTTGTTTACTGCGCATGTTCATTTAGGCCAATAGTGCCGCTTTTTTAATTAAAATTAATTTTTTTTTTTGGCGTACCTATCTAATTAAAATTAATTATCCTCATTTTTCTACTTGTTGATTTTTCTTAATAAAGACATTAACTAGAATGATTATAAAAATATATATAATTAAAACCAAATTAAAATAAACACACAACTAAATTAATACATACGTAAATAGGCAGTAACTAGGCAGGCAAAAAATAGGTCACGCACCATCATTATTTTATCCTAAAAACTCTAATAATTCTTTTATTAATGAAAACAGTACACGATGATATTACGTTTTTCCCGGATATTTCTGACACTTACACAGAGTCGCGTTTTAATTTTGAATAATTAATAATTAAAAGTTATTTTTTTCACTAATTACTATTTCTTCCAAGTTCTATTAATATTTTTGATATTTAAATGCCTTCATTAGTCATCCTCCATTGAAGCATTCTTCCTATTGAAAATTAGATTCAAGTTATTAAACGTGACATTGACAAGGAAGAAGCTCATGTGGCTATTATTATTAATTTTAAATATGTAATTAAAAAAAAAAAAAAAAAAGATTATTTCTTTCATACACGAAATCTGTGTTCAACTTATTTTGAATATTGGAAACTAACAATGTTAAGTTATCAACCCCCGTTTAACACGCTGACTTTTCAAAATTCCGGTATAGAAAGCCAATCTTATTTAATCATATCATCTTATTAAAACTGTAATTATTGTACTTATTGACCATGAAAAAACATATAAAATGTGTTTAAAAAAAATAAGAAGAAAAAACCATGTCGAACCATGTCGTAGTTGGCTTATGAAAAAAATAATTATAATGATATGCAGATAGTAAGTCTTTGAGGTGATAAGAAGTCAAGGAATGGTTTGGACTCGGCTAAGAACAACAGTCAGATTTTTTAAAAAAATCTATATTTAGAACGCTTACGCGCATGAACGTTTTGTAATGGTCTTTGGCAGCCTTCTTCAGCAATGAATGCCTAAGGGATGGGGGAGACCGAAGATGCCATTTTGGTGACTATTCTTTGCTGAAGAAGGCTGCCAAACCGCTTACCGAAACGTTCAAAATGTGGATATTTCCGAATTCGTCTGTACATTCAGTATCCCGGTGTCCTGTATTTATCAGTGCTAATGAGATGCGTTGCAGTGATGCAAGCATCGTCGATGCCATTTCTACTAAAAAAGTTTGTCTTTTTTTTTAGTCGATTTGCATTCCAGTTAAATAGAGAAAGATTTCCCAAATTAGAAGCTGTCATTATTTAGACAAGAGAAAATATATGTCAAAAAGTTAGTGATGAACGCTTTTATTATTGGAATAAGTGGTTTTATAAGGCTGAGGAGTAGGTCTGTCATATTTTTGACTGAATTTTGGTTAGTGTGAGGTGGTTAGATGTTTCAGCCGGTCCTTGATTTGTTCTACTGTTGAGTGTTAGTTGGTAGGTTTTCAGTCGGAGGTAGTGGTGGAGGTTTAGCTGGTGGGGAAAACTATTTGTTATAAAACTATTTGTTCATTTTTTTTCGACTACTTTATATTTTTAGTACCTTTTCTGTCAGAAGTACATTCAATGTCTACAGAGGGTGATACATTTTGTATCTAATAGGATATTTCATATTCCATATCATATATTTTCATAAACATGTATGTAATGACTAGTTTTATATTAATTGTTATTATGAAAGTAAATAGCCTTGAAGATGTGAAGCTCAAAAATAAATAAATAATAATACTTTTTTGTTTAAAAAATCACATTTAAACTTCCCTGTAAATAAAAAATTATGAAACGGTAAATGCGTTTATATTTCTTCTTCATTAAAAACAGTCAGTTTCAAGCCCCCGACGTGAGAGCATCGGTCCGAAGGATTAGCTGAGCTTCCCTCGACAGGCAGGAGACAGGCATTTAGACTTTCTATACTCCAATTCTTATTCTTTTACACTAACAATGTAAAAGAAAGTAAGGTACTGTTTATTTTTTCTTTATTTTTTGTTGCCTTTCGTTCTTCTCGAGTATTTCTCCGAGAAATAACATCAATTTATTTATTTATTTTTTCTCTATTCTCGATAACAAACTACATTCTTTCTTGTTTTTTGTCTGTTTTTCTTGTTTTTTTCACGCAGTATTGGGTAAAATTACAAGTATAGTTATTCATTCGCATTATTCCTCCAATTAAAATGCGAAAACCGCCCGACAAACGGCCTAGGGTAGATACCCCGCCGTCGCTATCCCCCCCCTCGACGGCGGATTCAGAAAATGCCCCAACCATGGAAAATATTCCAAAATTCCTAATTATTAAACGGAAGGGAGAAGGGAATTTTAATAAAATTAGCCCCTTCTTTATTAATAAAGCAGTGATCGGGTTCGTCGGTAAAGTTAAGACAATTAAAAAACTGAAGGAAGGTACCCTACTTGTAGAGGTTACTAATGAAGCCCAATCCAAAAAACTAATTAGTTGTAGTAAATTATGTAATGACATGGAAGTTGAAGTTACCCCACATTCTAAATTAAATAGTAGCCAGGGAGTGATTCGCTGCTACGATTTGGACGTGGTAGATATAGAAGAAGCAAAAATGGAATTAAAATCCCAAAATGTGACGGATATTCACCGTTTCTCTATTAAAAGGAACAATGAGGTAATAAACACCCATAGTTACCTCCTCACCTTTGGAATTCCCGACCTACCGCGAAACATTAAAGTTGGTTACCTTAACATACCGGTAAAACCTTATTACCCGAACCCAACTAGGTGTACGAGGTGCTTACAATTCGGGCATGTAAAATTTTTCTGTACAAAACCATTCATGTGTAGCACTTGTAGCAACCCAAAACACGAGGGAGCCTGCAGTGGCCCGGTGATGTGTGCGGTTTGCAAAGGAGCACACAATAGTTTCGACAAAAACTGCCCGCATTTCATAGTTGAAAAAGAAATTAAAAAAATACAAATAAATGAGAAAATAACCTACGGATCAGCTAAAAAGAAATTTTTTAATAACGTACCCCAAAATTCATTACTAAAAACGCCCAAATATTCCGAAATTCTATTAAAAACAAATACCAAAAAGACAGCAACAGCAGAAATAGGAATACAAACAGATTTATTTGAACAAAAAATTAATAATAATTCTCATAAAACTTCCCTAATCGGAAGCGAAAGGAAGACTGGAGCTGCGAGCTCCCCACCCCTCTCCCCTCCCCTCTCATCCCTACCCCTCACTCCCTCTCTCTCATCCCCTCATACCCTCTCACTCCCTCCTGTACTCTCTCCTTCCCCACCTACCCCTCCACCTCCTACCACCACTATCCCCTCCCTCCTAGCTATCTCTACTTCCCCACCTCTCCCTAGTGGTTCGGCTGCCTCTACTCCTCCCAGCAAGGCAGACGATAAGAAGCCAGAGTCCAAGGCTACAATAGCCACTATCAGTACTAAACTCCCTAATAAGAAAACTCCACCCGTACTCACAAATAAACAATCCCGACCTAGCTCGGCCAACACACCCAAACCACAGAGAAAGAAAGGAAATGATAAAATGGATGTAGATTCCACACAATAGAATGTATATTATATACAAACAATTCAAAACAATGTGTATGAAACCAAATTTTCTATCAATAAATATCCACTCAACACACAACAAAAAATATACTTGCATAAACCAAAACAATATTGAAACATATCACTCCACGCATTACACTCAACTAATACTCCTAAAATATATGCTCATGCTAATGGTTACAAATATTTATGCAAGTTCCAAGAAATTTAGTTATATGTACTCATGCATGTTTACTTCTATTATATTATTATTGATATCTATATTTATTTATGTCTGTAGGCGTATGTCTGAGAGTATGCATGTGTATGTGTGTGTATATACATATATATGTATGTGTGTGTGTATGTATTTGTATGTGTGTGCGTGTTTATATATACATATATAAATAAAACAAATCACAACCTAAATGTATAGAAACCACGGAAATAACTTTAAATTAATTCAGTGGAATTGTAACGGTATAAAAACACACCTAAGCGACCTGCAACTAATAGTACAGGACTACTCGCCAGATTTCATCTGTCTACAAGAAACCAACCTAAAGGAATCTGACAACTTCACACTTAAGGGCTATAACATTCACCGCTATGACTACCTCCTCGGGGGGAAAGCATGCAACGGGGTACTTATCGCCATATCAAACAAAATACCATTCAAAATAGTCGACATTCAAACCAACCTTCAAGCAATAGCAATCCAAACCCAAACAGACATTCCCATTACAATAGCAAATATTTACCTACCACCCAACAACACTTTGAATAACCAGGACATAGACCAACTAATCCAGCAACTCCAGAAACCACTGATTTTCTTGGGGGATATGAATGCCCATTCAAAATATTGGGGATCGAAGACCGATAACAATAGAGGGAACATTATCGAAAAGGCTATTTATGACAACAACTTACATATCCTCAACACTGGAGAACCCACCTTCCTCAGTAATACATATCAAACCCTATCAGCAATAGATGTTTCAACCTGCTGCAGCCACATAATAAAACATGCCACATGGAATGTACTCCCAGACCAATATTCAAGCGATCATTTTCCCATACTTATAACAAGCTACGCCGACTTGCCAAATCCAACCAAGAAAGTAAGATGGAAAATGAATAATGCAGACTGGGATTTGTTCCAACAACTTGCAGTAATACGTGGGCCTCTCCCTAATGACACAGAAGAAGCAAACCAAAAAATCACCCAAACCATCATTGACGCAGCAAGCCAAGCCATCCCAAAAACAAATTCGGAATCTAGACACCGAACCTTACCTTGGTTTAACCAAGAATGCAAGGATGCTATTAAAAGCAGACGAAGGGCATATAGGAAATTCATCCGAAATATGTCCGAAGAAAACCTCATAAGTTACAAAAAGGAAAAAGCAAAATGCAAGAGGATCATAAATACAACCAAGGCCAATTCCTGGAAAAATTATGTATCCACCATAAACTCATCTACCCCTTCAGCAACAATATGGAACAAAGTCCGCGCAATAACCGGGAAAAACCAGAGACCTCCAATCTACATAAATGTAAACGGAAAGCTCAACACAAACGAACTGGATATAGTAGAAGAATTTGCTACGGTTTTCAGCAACCAGAACCACAGATACGAACCAAAGTTTACAGAATACAAAACTGAACAAGAATCCGAACCGATACACTTCCATGAAGATGATGAAAATACTATGCCATACAACTCCCCCCTTACTATGTCCGAATTCAGATACGCAATAGCCAGACTCACAGGAAAATCCCCCGGCCCAGACGAAGTGACATACGAAATGATCCAAAAACTACCAGAACCATTCAAATTCAAAATCCTTCAACTTTATAACTTAATCTGGCAGACTGGCAACATACCGAAGACGTGGAAACACGCAATCATTATACCAATTCCCAAACTTGGAAAAAACTCAAGTGAAGCCACAAACTACAGACCAGTGTCACTCACCAACTGCTTGTGTAAAATACTGGAAAGAATTGTAAATAGAAGACTTGGCTGGGTTCTGGAAAACTACAAGCTCCTGAATGGCCTCCAATGCGGCTTCACTAGAGGACGATCCACAATCGATAATCTGGTGAAACTGGACACATACCTACAAGAAACGTTTATTAACAATCAACATGCTATAGGAATATTCTTCGACATACATAAAGCTTTTGATACAGCATGGAGATATGGGATATTGAAGAAAATACACTCCTGGGGATTGCGAGGAAACCTGCCTACCTTCATCCAAAGATTTCTAGAAGACAGATCATTCCAAGTACAGGTTGGCAACACGCTCTCTAGTTTTCACTTTCAAGATACAGGTGTCCCCCAGGGAAGTGTCCTGAGCACCACATTATTTGCCATAGCGATAGACGAAATTACCAACTGCATAACATCTAGAGTTCAAGGGCTATTATTTGTCGATGATTTTGCCATAATTTGTAGGTCAGCAAGCCTACCATTTATTCAAAAACATCTTCAGGTAGCCGTAACAAAGCTACAGAGATGGTCGGAAAGGACAGGCTTCAAATTCTCTCCCGATAAAACGAAATGTATGCTATTTTCCAGACGAAGAACCACCTTAAACCAACCCACCATAAATCTGTATAATTCACCCATTATATACGCTGAGAGCATCAGGTTCCTAGGACTTACCTTTGATACAAAACTAAAATGGACTGAACATATAAATGATCTGAAAAAACGTTCAGCGGACAGACTTAAGCTTCTTAGAGTATTGGCAAACACAACTTGGGGTGCCGATCGAAAATCCCTGTTGACCATCTACAAAGCGGTAATACTGGCCAAGATCGACTACGGAAGCATGATATATGGCTCGGCCAGACTTACTGTGTTGAACAAACTAGATGCCATTCACCACGCAGGGATCAGAACAGCAATAGGAGCCTTCCGTTCCAGTCCAATTCTCAGCATGTGCGTAGATGCAGGAATACCCCCCCTGCTATTCAGAAGACAACAGTTAGCTGCCCGATATATGTCCAAACTAGCAATTCAACCAACACATCCAACTTACCCATATGTATTCAATAGAAGATACAGCCGAAAATTTGAGAGCAAACCTACATCCACAAAACCAATAGGAATCAGACTAAATAACATAACAGAATTCCTACTGCAACACAACATAAATCCACCGCCACCCCCTGTCTACCCACCCTGGACCATAGAGCTACCGAAAATAAACACCCAACTCACAAGACTCATCAAGAAAAGCTCAGGGACTATGCCAGTCCATGAAGCAAAGTACACGTTCAAGGAAATCTTAAAACAAAAACAAGGAGCCAAAGTAATATTCACCGATGGCTCAAAAATAAATGAATCCACGTCTTGTGCCACATACAACGGAGAAACAATAACCAAGTGTAAACTAAACAAGCTCTGCAACATTCATTCTGCTGAGCTCACTGCAATTGGACTAGCTCTGTATCAAAACCTCCAGACAACCCAGACAAATATAGTGATATGCACGGACTCCTTAAGTTCTATACTCAGCCTACAAGATATGTACTCAAAAAATGCAATAGTTCAAAAAATACAAACCTACTTCCATACACACAAACTGCAAGGAAACTCGGTCGAATTCATTTGGATTCCCAGCCACATAGGAATCAAAGGAAATGAGGTTGTAGATATGGCCGCAAAAGAGGCGCACAACTTGAGGGAAATCACGCCGACCCCATTAACGGGAAATGAACTGTATCTCCCTTTAAAAAACAAAATAAAGAAAAACTGGGAAGATATGTGGCAAGAAGTGGAGCAGAGCAAACTAAAAGACATAAAAAACAAAGTAGAACCCTGGTCCTCTTCTTCAAGGGAAAATAGAAGAGAGGAGGTAGTCATAGCCAGAATGAGAATTGGACACACCAGAATCACCCATGGATATCTGATGGCAAGAGAAGATCCTCCAAACTGCCCAAGGTGCAGCGAAACACTGACTATAAAGCATCTGTTATCTCAATGCCAGCATTACAGGAAAGAATTAGACGAACTAAACATTCCTATAAACGTAAGAGATGCTTTAGGTGACAATGCAGATGTATTAAACAATGTAATTAAATTCCTTAAAAAGACAGAATTATATAACGAAATATAATTATTTTATAAATGATATACAGAAATATATATAAATCAAAATGAAGTAGAATGTAAATAGTGAAACTGTAAATAGGGTGTTGTAAGAATGTATATAGGGTAGTATCTAAGAATGTGGATGAAGTAACATGTATGTAGTATGAATGTATGTAAATAGTAGACAATAATGTGTGTATAGTAATGTGTAAATAGTAATAATGTGTATGTAAGGTTGTATGTAAAAAAAAAAAAAAAAAAAAAAAAAAAAAAAAAAAAAAAAAAAAAAAAAAAAAAAAAAAAAAAAAAAAAAAAAAAAAAAAATGCATGTAAATAGTAGGCAGTAATATGTATATAGTAGTAGTTCAGGTTTTATATGAAAAAGCATGTAAAAAAAAAAAAAAAAAAAAAAAAAAAAAAAAAAAAAAAAAGAAAAAAAAAAAAAGGAATATGCATGTAAATAGTAGGCAGTAATATGTGTATAGTAGTAGTTAAAGTTTTGTATGAAATAGCATGTAAGAAAAAAAAAAAAAAAAAAAAAAAAAAAAAAAAAAAAAAAAAAAAAAAAAAAAAAAAAAAAACATGTAAATAGTAGGCAGTAATATGTATATAGTAGTAGAAAAAAAAAAAAAAAAAAAAAAAAAAAAAAAAAAAAAAAAAAAACATGTAAATAGTAGGCAGTAATATGTATATAGTAGTAGAAAAAAAAAAAAAAAAAAAAAAAAAAAAAAAAAAAAAAAAAATAAAAAAAAAAATAAAAAAAAAAAAAAAAAAAATAATAGGAAATAGTAGGAAGTAATATGTATATAGTAGTAGTTAAGGTTTCGTATGAAATAGCATGTAAGGAAAAAAAAAATAAATAAAAAAAAAAAAAAATAAATAAAAAATAAAAAATAAAAAATAAAAAAAAAAAAAATAAAAAAATAAAAATAAAAAAAATAAATAAATAAAAAAAAAAAATAAAAAAAAAAAAAAAAAAAAAAAAATAAATAAAAATAAAAAATAAAAAAAAAAAATAAAATAAAATAAAAAAATAAATGTAAATAGTAGGCAATAGTATGTATATATTAGTATGTAAGGTTGTATATAAAATAGCATAAATTAAAAAAGAAAATAATAATAATATAATAAAAGTTAAATAATAAATAAATGAAAAGCATGAAAACAATCCACCATCACAACATTTTTTTTTTTTTTTTTTTTTTTTTTTTTTTTTTTTTTTTTTTTTTTTTTTTTTTTTTTTCATAACTCAACACAAATTACACTAACACAAAACATAATCTACATGGAAAAAATCGGGCAATGAGAACCACAAAGTTGTTTGCCCTGAAACACAATCCAAATCCAAAATCTTCATTAAAAATATATAAAACCTCTAAGAATTTTAATTTTTTTTTCTAAAAATTTATTTCCTAAGGGTGCCCATACACGGCTAGGAATAATTCAAGATTTGGACTAATCAGTCCAAATCTTGAGATATTCCTCGCCGTGTATGAGACAGCCTTGAACTGTACAGTCTATCTAACAAGAATGATACACCCGATAGATTAACTGTACAGCCCAATGAGGCCATGCATGACTTGTGTGGCCCAGAGGATATAAGCTTGACAAACAGTGGGTCTGGAATAACTGTGCAGTCCCGGCCTTAAGGTCTATTAACTTATCCTTTGTGTACTAGACCCGTACAGTCCAAACCTTGAGGCCAGATTGTGCAGCCCTGGCCTTTAAATTCGAACTGAAAGCGTATGGCCACCCTAAGAATTCCCCAATATTTTTCAGGCGGAAGGTCAACAAAACAGAATTAACAAAGTCAATTCATTTATTTGTACTTGCTCTACATGTTTCACACCTCAGGTGCCTCTTCAGGAGCCAAAAACTCAATAAACTAAAACTTACAGCCTAATTGTATTAAGGCGAACCTTAATTTTTTTTTCTCTTCATAGTATCCCTATGAAGAGTGCATTTATTTTGAACACATGTGCCATTGCCTTATTTGGCATATTACATGTAGTGATTATGTGTTTTGTAACATATTTTATATGGAGATATAAACTTCGATAAGATGATTTTACAAAACAAATTTAACTAATGTGAGTTCAGGCGAACCTTCCTGTACAATGGTCACGTCCAAAGTGAGGTTACTATTACCTACTTAAAGCGTCGATCAGCTATTCCAAAAATCGATCAGCCAAAACAAGATAAGTCCATTATAATAAAATAAATTTTTAGATTTTATCAAGAGATAAAAGTTAATTAAATTTTGTTTAGCAAATTAAAAAATATACTATTTAAATATTTTATATCAGTTTTTTTGTTAACCGTTTTCTTCCTGTTTTTTATGATGTAAATGTTTTCCTTTATTTTTCTTTTCGTCAAGTTTCTTTCCTTTTCTATAATTTCTACCTTTGCGAAGTCAAGTACATGCTTATATTATATAGAATACATGCTTATATTATATAGAATGGTTAGCCAGACCAGTTTTATTATCCTCATCATCCACATTTTTGACCTGTTGTTTTATTCTCTTTCTGAGTAACTGGACGACTCTCGAATATAAATCTTGTTACAATCTGTGGAACTAATTTTATAAATATTATATTTGGTATCCGTTGGTGTAATCCGGTCTTTTATTCTAGTGTAACTATTTTTTACTTTGTTGCTATAACTCCATGTAATTTTTCCCACGTCCTTGCAAATACCTTTTATTTTATTCGATAAAACAGGATCGTAGTTAAATTTATAAACCTTTTGTCCATCTAATTTAGAGTTTTTAAAAGACCTGTCATTAGTCATTGTCCGTTGTTCGAAAATATGATCGTTTTTTATGTTAGTTTTAATCAGTATTTTCCCTTTGGCGCCATTGTTAATATTAAAGCAATCATCAATTTTTGTTTGTACACATTTCTGTTTCTTGTGATTAATTCCACTTGGCTCCACGTCGTTTAATTTTCTTTTCAAATTATTTTTGCTTTGCGTTGAATCGTTTATCCTGGATTTTATTTTATCAGTATTATCAATTTTTATACGTTTATTTTGTACGTTTATGTCATCAAATTCTAAAAGTCTTTTTCTTTTTAACAAGTTATTATCACCCTCAAAAAATTCGTCAGAAAATTTAAACATTTCAGAGTCAAATTTATTAAAATAAATAAGAATTCTCTTTAAATGTATATATTTAGAATCCACATTTGAACAAAACTAACCAATTACCCCCCTCCCCGCTCGAGTAATGACAACAGAAGTAATGAGGCTGAACGCCTCCCCGTGTTCCGTCGTCGAGTTGAACGACCCGGCAGTTATAAAGAGATAAAACAAACATCAGTGTAAAAAGGTTGAGAACCGCCACTAGATCTTGTGTCTCATTAGGCAGGGCTAATGTTCCCTCCCATCAAGGAAGTACGCTACCTAATTCTAGCCTTCATGACTCCCCTAATGGCACCGAAGAAAAGACTCCATTTTACCCCCTCACAGATCTAGAATGCGCTTCCTACCAGGTTTCACACATACCTTTTCACGCCAAGCCAATATAAATAGTGAGCCAAAATGTCTACAATTTTGATATCTAAATGCCATACGGATGGGGGATTTTTTGCCTCACGGGTGACGCAAAAGTGTTCCAGAATGAACATCATTGGTCACGTGGCCGGAACTATATTTTGGCGGGAATGGATTCTTAACAGTATTTGTACAACGTTACTGATTTTCAAGAGTAATATAAATTAGAATGTATATGCAATAAAAATACAATTTATTTCCTTTTTTACAAATCGTAATGACTTCCTCCATCCATCCATAGGTAGTAAACAACCTTTTGAGACTGACCATGAAGCATATATATATATATATATATATATATATATATATATATATATATATATAGTGGGTTCGATTCCCACTATGGGGTGGTGGCTTTTCTTTAGAAAAAAGAAAAGGCATCAGCCCTATCCTGCCTAGAAAAGGGTGGTAACCTATAGATAACCCGTCCAAAAATTCTTAGTCAATAATAATGGACGTTAACATTTAAATATATATATATATATATATATATATATATATATATATATATATATATATATTCTTTTCTTCATTTATTGGGAGAAATACTACAATAAATCCTTTGCGATAGTATTAGGCTCTTCAATGTTATTATCACATAGGCAATTTATACATTAATATAAATTATTGCAGCTAAGGCACACCTTAATATAATGAATTGGTGGCAAACCACCGAATGATATACATTTTCCAGAAAACGGGTCTTTTATTACCCACGACACCTCGACCATTTGCTATGTGGCAAGCATAATTCCGGAATTAAGGGTTACCACTAATAACCCCTCCAGAAGGCCAAGCAGAAATACAAGTAGACAGGTTAAAAAACCTGTAGTCTTATGACACATAATAATTTAAAATATTAATAAATTTATATAATACGCATAATGAAGAAGAAGAAGAAAAAACTATACAAAATAAATAAATAAAAAAGAACAATAAAAATAATTATAAAAAAATAAAAAAAATAGAATAACATTAAATAAAAATAAACAAATAATTAAATTAAATTAAATAATCTAATAGTCAGCACTACTTGATCGCGTCGTGAGGTCAACCTCATAAGCGCATTTCCTTCCTATGCAGATAGGTAGGAATCGCGCTTAAAACGGTAGAAGTGAATCTGTAAACCTACACGTTTTGTACCCCTTCATTCATTAAAAATGAAAAGAACCAAAGAGATATAAACCCCTCTCGATTTTTTTTTTTTTTTCACAATAAGTAATTTACGTCCGTGGGCACTAAGTCCTCATACAAAGGTCAGAAAGGATGCAAATAAAAGCTTAATCCTAAAGACTAATGGGAATAATTCCCCCGACCCAGTAATATATCAAGACTTATCCTATAGATTCCAGCTTAATAAACTAATATACTCAGTAGATGATGATGGACGATCAGGGGTAGAAACTGGTTTATGAACTTACCTTAGCAAGGAGGCGGTGTCGACTTAGCTACCATCTTAGTGATCTGTTGGACAGAAGCGAAGCGTCAGTCAAGAGAGTTAATGATTTTCTTAAAGATATTAAAATGAATACACATATATGTATATTTATGATCTTTATATGAGTTTATGAAAAATGAATGATATATTTAACGGTGGGCCTTTATACAATTCAAAATAAAATAAACTCTTTTAACACGATATCCGTAGGTAGGTAGTTGGAAGAGGGACAGCTCGCGGTTTATAAGAGGGTTTGCGAATCTAGATTGGTGCAATTAATGTTGCCGGGAGCTAAGTGAATACTCGTGTTCCCTTATCCCCACCCATTAACTCCTCACAAAAAAGAACACACTATTTCCATACTCATCTTTTTCTTTAGACATTTCGCCAGAATATTTTAGCTACTTTTTCTTATTGCGCGCGCGCATTTTATGTATTCTTTCAAATTTCCGTTGAAGGAATATCTTTTGTATTTAACACGAAAAAGCTGTTTGGCTTGATATTTATTTTTTCCCTTCAAATTGTTATATATCTGCAAGTTTCTATATAAAACCATTTTTTTCATAGGCTCAAGGCTCTTTCGTGAGGTAAAAAATACTACATTTATAGATGAACTAGCTGTTACCCGGCGCGCCATGCTACACCTACTTTCTGCATATAGAAAAGCCTAAATAAATTAGAAACCAAATAAGTATTATTAAAATCTAATAACACGAATCTGTAACTGTTATGAACCCGTGACCTCCCAACTGTGAGTCCTAAATGACTTTGACCTAACCTATAACACCCCCCGTATCAAGACATACATGTATACCAAGTTTCGTAAAAATTGGTCTATAGTGTGGATTTGCATAAGGGACAAACATACAGACAGACAGCTGGTAGACGTTTTTGACTTAGCCTACGACACTCCCCAAATTAAGATATACATGTGCACCGAGTTTAGTCAAAATCGGACGAACGGTGTGGATTTGTATAAGGGACAAACATACAGACAGACAGCTGGTAGGCGTTTTTGACTTAGCCTACGACACTCTCCAGATTAAGATCTACATGTGTACCGAGTTTAGTCGAAATCGGACGAACGGTGTGGATTTGTATAAGGGACAAACATACAGACAGACAGCTGGTAGACGTTTTTGACTTAGCCTACGACACTCCCCAGATTAAGATCTACATGTGTACCGAGTTTAGTCAAAATTGGACGATCGGTGTGGATTTGTATAAGGGACAAACATACAGACAGACAGCTGGTAGATTTTTTTGACCTAGCCTAGGAGATTTCTCGTATCAAGACCTACCATTATTCCAAGTTTGGTCAAAATCGGTCAAACGGTGTAGACTTGTATAAGGAACAAACAAACAGAAAAACAGACAGACACGTGATTTTTATATATATAGATATGTTATATTTCTGCCTACGTTTCAGCTTCAAGACGATGGGATAAAGTTGAGCTAAACTGACTGAAGGTGGCCAAGTTATTTTTTTAATTTACATTATGCCGGGACCCTCCTCATGTACATCTTGCCAAGTAAAAAAAATACTAATAACAGTTTTTTTTTTTATTTTGCAAATTAATAAATCATACAAGATAATTACCACTTATGCATTTACCTCA